>ML805670.1:69207-93729 GCA_009831015.1 Picea engelmannii
ATTTGGGATCATGGATTGTAAGTCCATGAACACACCTATGATTTCTAACCTGAAGAAGTTACATGATCAAGCTATAGGTTCAGATCCAGAAGAGCCTACAGTATATCGTCAGATTATTGGGTCCTTGATGTATCTAGTACACATCGGACTGAACATTTGTTATGCAGTGAATTCCCTCAGTCAATTTATGTGTAATCCAAAACACATTCATATGGTTGTTGCTAAACATATTCTTAGGTATGTATGGGGGACTATAGCTTATGGGATCAGATACACTTCTAGTGGAGGTGTAATGCTTCATGGCTATACATATTCAGATTGGATGGGAAGTACAATGAACCGAAAGATCACTTCCATATATTGTTTCAGTTTGGGTTCAGCTATGATCTCCTGGTCCAACAGAAAGCAGGGCTCCATAGCCCAAAGAATTGCATAGGAAGAATACATTGTTTCAAGTGTTGCTAGTAGAGAAGCAGTGTGGCTCAAAAAGCTACTCTCAGATTTGTTTAGTGTTGAGTTGGAACCCACATTAATTCACTGTGATAACCAGAATTGTATAAATCTCTCCAAGAATCTTGTGTTTCATGACAGATCGAAACACATTGAGATGAGATATCACTATGTTCGGGACATGGTACAGAAGACCACTCTCAGTATTCAGTATGTTCTGACTGCAGAACAAACTACAGATATTTTGACCAAGCCCCTGTAATTGAAAAAATTTATATACTTTCAAGACAAGATTGGTGTTGTTGAAAGGGAGTGTTAAAATTAATGCAGCGGCAAGATCCATTCTTCGGGAGGATGGCAAAGACCCTAGTTGTGATCTAGGCCCCCCAGTACACTCCTAGGGTTCTTGGTCTGGGACCAAGAATGATCCAGATTTTATGAGCAGAATGAAATGAATACATAATATTAACAGGTGCTTAACACAAAATAACAAAGATACAGTAAAACTGGTTTTCTATTAATAAAGAAATAAACTGGAAACTATAAAATGCAACAGAAACAAGCTTGTTGGAATGGTGGCGGCTTATCTCTGAGAAAAGATGTGACGGTTTCACTCATTTGAAAAAAGATGATTACAATGAGGATCTAAAGGCCTTTTTACAATAAGAAGGAATGTCAAAAACCCTAGACATCCAAAAACCTAACCCTAGGAGATGAAGCGCCAAAAGTCATGTCTACCCCGTTTGGGTAAGTTAGTACATCAACTTCCCGAGGTCATAAATTTTGCATACGATCTTCGTTTTAGGCGTATGATATCCCATTGGAAAGGTATCATCAAGGATATTCATTTTAGGTGTGATATCGAAGGAACTTCCATATTACAAACATGTTTTCCCAAAAAAACATCGTTTAGGGCCTCAAAAAGCCTCCGGAAGTGAAAACTGCTAAAAATAGTAAATTACCAAAATTGCCAAAAAAATGTTTTGAGCCAGTTGGAAAAGGTGGGTAGCCACTGATATCCATCTAGATCAATCTTCCCTCCTTAGGAAGCAATGATCTCCATTGCGTTGAGGTCGCCCATCAGATGAGGAAATTTCTGTTGAACTTGGCCCCGGATGAGCCACTTGCCTTGGTGCAGGAGCTGCCCTGCTTTGACGACTCGATAAAGTTGGATCCTTTGTTGTTCAATGACCTTGATCTGTGTGTCCACAATCTAATCATTGGATGCATGTTGTATGCATTCAGGGTTGAGCTCTATTGGTGTCATTTGTTCTGCTACTTCTGAGGTGTCCAATAGTGGTGGAAAATAAGGGCGAAGGAGATCCATGTTGAACACTAGGTGCAGGCCAAGGAAAGGAGGAATGTTGAGCTCAAAAGAATTATCCCCCACGGCCTTGGTGATAGTTTACAGCCCATAACAAAATGGGCAAAGCTTCCAATGGGGTCCTGTAAGGCGTTCTTTCTGAAAGTGAAACCAAACTTTGTCGCCCACCTAAAACTTATGTGGCACCCGATGTTGATCATGGCATTGTTTGTACTTGTCATTGGACTTCTGTAGGATATCCTGAACCTGTTGGCGGATGTGTTAGATCTGCTCAATGAAATAGGTGGCTTTGTCAGCTTCAATTGGAGCAATAGATGAGTCAGTCGAGGTGACCGCAAGGGGAAGTGAAACATCTATGGGACCCAATGGTTGGAATCTCAACCCCACCTGAAAGGGGTTGTGGTCGGTTGAGAGATGCAGCGCTCGGTTGTAGCTATGTTGGACATAGGGAAGGCTCTCATCCCATGTGTGGGGGTGCTTTGAATTATACATGTGAAGGATATGCACAATCATTCAATTTACAACCTCGGTTTGGCCATTTGTCTGGGGGTGGAAGGTCATGGATTTGGTGAGCTTGGTGTCCAGCAATGACCAGAGGCTTGACTAGAATGTGTTGAGAAATCAACTATCCCGATCTGAGACAATGGTTCGTGGGATTCCAAAATGTACCCAGACTCATTCAAAGAAGAGCTTGGTAGTGGTCTATGTTGTGATGCTCTTCTTGCAGGCAACCAGAATTGCCATCTTAGAAAAGCGATCAACAACCACAAAAACATAGTCATTTCCCGCTTGGTGGACGGGAGGCCCGACATGTACTCCATTGAGATGGATTCCCATGGTCTGTCAGGAGTAGGAAGAGAGGTGTACATGCCATGTTTCTTAGTGGTCGGTTTGGCAATAGCGCAGGCAGTGCAAGACCTGATATACTTGTTGACCTCCTGTCAAAGTTTCGGCCAATAGAAATGTTTTTGTAGCATCGCCACTGTCTTTTCGACACCGAAGTGTCCTACCACCCCGATGTAGTGGGATTCCCAGATCAGCTTCGCTCGCTTGATGGAACACAAATATGGCCTAGACGACACAACAACCCATCATGAATATGGAAATTATCGACCACTGAGTTTGGACCCAACATTTGGTAGGTGGTGGCGAAGTCAGGGTCTGTCTCATAGAGTTGGAGCCATCTAGAGGTCTCATGGCCGCAAGATTCTAGCACCGTGGTGAGTGTCGTGATTGGAGGTTTTCTGAGGCAATCAGCGACGTAATTGGTGCTTCCTATTTTATACTTGATGTTGAGGCAGAATTGTTGCAAGCATGTGGACCACTTTTGATGGCGGTCATTCTACAATTTTCCATGTGTCTGCATGAACTGCAATGACTTATGATCAGTGTGGATGATTGTCTCATTCCCAAGAATGTAATGTCTCCACTGTCGGGAGGCTTGCACAATGGAGTACATTTATTTATTGTAAGTAGGGTACTTACGGACAGTATCTGACAGTTTCTCACTATGATAGGCCATGGGGTGGTGGTGCTGAGTGAGAACGGCACCCATAGCATAGTCTAAAGCATCTATCTCGATCTCAAAGGGATGTTGCAGGTCTGGTAGTGAAAGTATTGGGGCTAAGCACAAGCATTGATTCAAATCATCAAACGCTTGTTTTTGGGACTAGACCCATGCAAATTTTGACTTACCACCACCCCTGTTTATTTGGCTGAGGGCCCATGCAATATGGGAGAATCCCAACACAAACCTGCAATAGAAATTGGCAAGGCCCAAGAAGCTCTGAAGCTCAGTGAGTGTGGTTGGGGATGGCCAGTCACAGATGACATGGATCTTGGTTGGATCCACATGTACACCATGTTGATCAATGATGTAGCCTAGGTAATGGACCCTGTCCATGCCGAAAAAGAATTTTTCCAAGTTGGCGTATAGTTTGTGCTGCCACAGGGTGTGTAGAACCTGCTGAATATGTTGCAAGTGTTCGGCCCAAGTCTTGCTATAAATTAGAATTTCATCTAGATACACTACTACAAAATTATTGGTGAATGGTCGCAAGATATCGTCCATCATCCTCATAAAAGTGGTTGGAGCATTTGTCAAACCAAAGGGCATGACCAACCATTCAAAAAGGCCTTCCTTTGACTTGAAGGCGTTCTTCCATACATCTGTCTGTTATATCGGAACCTGGTCGTAGCTAGACTTCAGATCAATCTTACTGAAGTATTTGTCCCCTGTGAGTTGATCGAGGAGGTCATCGATTCGGGGATTCGGGTGCTGGTTTCTGACTGTGATTTTATTTAAAGCCCGATAATCAATACAGAGTCGCCAGGTTCCATTTTTCTTCTGTACTAGCACGATTGGGCTCCCACAAGGTGATGAGATGAGACAGATGTGCCCCTTATGGAGCAGTTCTTGGATCTGTCGCTTGATCTCCTCATTCTCTAGCAAAGAGTGGCGATAGACTGGCCCATTGAGAAGCGGTGCGCTGAGGGTAAGATCGATGGGATGTTTGACCTGGCAGTGTAGAGGTACCCTTGTAGGTGAGGAGAATATATCTGAGTATTCTTCCATGGCCTTATCTACTTTCTTATGTTGTGTGGAGAGGTCAGCCACAGATACCCTAGATGTGGCTGTGATCTTTTGCTTATTCTGAGAGCGAATCACGAAGAAGACAAACTTCCCCGTCTGAGAGATGATCTTCCTGCATTGCTTAGTAGAGATAAAGGAAATAACACTACGTGGGAATGCCTCGGTATCCTGTACAATTTCTTGTTCAAAGTAATAATAACACTACAAGGGCTATACTCATATACAACATGACATTTCCATAAATAAGGTTGGCCCAAAAGAACATCACAAACTTCGAGAGGAGCAACATCACACAATAACTTGTCTTTGAAGGACTTGTTGTCGTACGACAGTCAACACTGTTGGCTGACGTGGAGATTGTTTCCTTGGCGGAGCCATCCAATGGTGTAGGGTTGTGCATGCGGCGTTGTTGGCAGGGCTAGCCGCTTGAAGACCTCTGCTGAGATGAGTTATTCTGGCTACCGTTATCAACGATGAAGTGTAGCGGGGTGCCTTTTACCCACACCTGTGAATGGAAGAGGCGCTCTCCTTCTTCTGGCTCGTCTGGTTCACCGGGCTGGAGCTTGGTGGTAGCAACGATGGCACTAGGTTCCGCATCAATGATCCGTCTTCCCCTTTTTGGTTCTGGCTCAGAGTTAGAATCCACATCTGATTTAGAGGCTTTCACTTCGGCCACCAGCGACTGCTTTGAGTGGCAGTTAGCAGTGTTATGCCAAGGGCTCTTATGGAAGTCGCACCACTTCCCGGTGTCTTTCTTTGTCTTTCTGGTGTCCTCCTTTGCTTGCGGCTTAGACTGGTTGTCCTGATACTTTCCATATTTGCTTTGTCCTTTTTTCTATGGGTTGGGGCCTCCCTTTCCTGGCTTTTTTTGTGAGGCGTTCCCAGGCCCAAATAGCCGCATTTTTTTTTGATCTTCTTCTCGATTTTGACGGCATATCTGTAGGTCGTGCCCAAGAATGAGATGTCCATAAATTTCATTTTGTTCTGGATGTATCTATGCAAAGCACCGCGATACTTGAGCACCAGATGTCGCTCTGAATCTTTGATACCTAGCTTGGTGCGCAAGGTATGGAAAATATTTGTGAAATCTGGCATTGCTTGGTCTCTTTCTTGCCGCAGTGTCGTCCATTTGGTATATAGGTCATCATAACTTCCGACAGGGTAGTATTGTTCCTTAATAGCATCCCTGAAAGATTCCCAGGTGGTCATGACTGAAAATAATGAGGGTTCCTCTATTTCCTTTTGATCACAGAAATTTTCCCACCAATCTTTGACATGGGGAACGGCTTTGAGGAGCGCAAATGTAATATTTTCTCTATTCGAAAAGTTATGGAAAGAAAAATACTCTTCTAGTAGATTCAACCACTTGTCTACAGCATCTACATCTATCTGACCTAATATAGGAATATCGAATTTTATTTGTACCTTGAAGGGGGCGGCGCCTCCGTTCGAAGAAGATGCGTCGCCTGTTGGTAGTCGCGGAAGGATTTGCGCGAAACTATCCATCATCTCGTTCCTTTGTTGCGTGAGGGATTCCTCAATCAACAGTTTGAAAGGATCTCCTGTCCCGTCATATTTCTTTTCTCCTGTCATGAGAAGTTGCTTGGGCGTGCAAGAGATTTTTTCCTCAAGAGAAACAAGCTCAAGACCCAAATCTTTGTACTTTGACCTCGTTGGGGACATGCATTAAGATGACAAGGAGAATACCAATCTGATACCACTGATCTGGATTTTATGAGTAGATCAAAATGAATACAGATTATTAATAGGTGCTTAACACAAAATAATAGAGATACAGTAAAACTAGTTTTCTATCAATAAAGAAATAAACTGGAAACTATAAAATGCAGCGGAAACAAGCTTGCTGGAATAGTGGCAACTTATCTCTGAGAAGAGATGTGATGGTTGCGCTCATTCGAAAAAATATAATTACAATGAGGCTTTGAAGGCCTTTTTACAATAAGCAGAAATGTCAAAAACCCTAGACATCCAAAAACCTAACCCTAGGAGATAAAGCGCCAAAAGTCATGTGGGCCTTGCTTGGGTAAGTTAGTACATCAACTTCTCGGGGTCATAACTTTTGCATACGATCTCCATTTTAGGCGTATGATAGCATGTTGGAAAGGTATCATCGAGAAGATTCATTTTAGTCACAATATAGACGAAACTTATATATTGTAAACCTATTTTCCCAAAAAAACATCGTTTAGGGCCTAAAAAAGGCTCCAGAAGTGAAAACTGCTAAAAATAGTAAATTACCAAAATTGTCAGAAAATTGTTTTGAGCCAGTTGGAAAAGGTGGGTGGCCACCGATATCCATATGGATCAAAGAAGTTGGAGCCATGGAAAAAGACCCTAGTTGTGCCCCTATTGTATTTTCGGGGTTCTTGATCAAGGACCAAGAAGTTTGATGATATAAGTCCTTAGATGTGTTCTAGGGCCCCTGGATGTGTTCAAGGGAATCCTTGTTTAGCACTTGCATTGGTCATTGGTTGTGTACCTTGGTGGTTAATCCCATAGATATATTCTAGGGCCCCCAGATGTGTTCTGGGGTATCTTGATCTAGGACCAGGCAGTTTCTTGGTTTAAGTACCAAGTCGAGATGGTGTGTGACTTTCTTCTCTCTCGGGGTGGTCCATGTGACCTAGGATAAGTCAAGAAGAAAGGCATGATCATGTCATTAGCCTTCCACATATTCTAGGATGGTAAAATCTTATAATGTATATCATGGGACTCATGTGGAAAAAAATTCCATTAAATAAAGACTTTACCTTTTGACTTTGTCTTATTGTTTATTGATAAAAACCCTTTGCTTGAGTTATTACCCTCCTAAGCTTATGTTTATGTGTCGGTTTGATTTTCTATTTTGGATCCTACTTCTTCCTAAAGAAATTTGGTCACCATGTTTATGAAACCCTCCTCTTTGATTTAATTATCTTGTTGACTTAGTATATTAGTCTTACCACTTGACATTTTAGTTGGTTTGTTATTTTAGGGGTTAACCTAACCCTAAATCTATGTTAAAGTGGAATCTAAATGGTTGATGTGTTAACCCTATCTTACCTACATAAAACTTTATGAGTGGCCTCTCCCTCACTTGACACACTTGATGCATGTGATCTACCTTCTCCTTGCCGAGTTTGAGACTGAGATTTGATGCGACTCTTCTGGGCAGGGTTACAAGGTTGTCACGGCTCTTCTGGACAGGTGTACAAAGGTCTTCTCAGCTCCCCTATTGTGTGTTCTTGATCTGCTCCAGTTGTCATGGGTTTATCCCTATCAACCATGACTGATTATGCCTGTCGTTGACCTGTAGGTGTCCATCCCTACCAGTCATTAAGTTTTCTTGTGTGTTGTTAGTGTTCTTGTGCCACCTTGTCGGTTTGATTGTATCGCCTTGTTGTCTTTATGGTATAATGATACCACCTTGATATTTCACTGGTGTCGCCCTTTATGTCTTGATGTGTTGCCTTACCTTCTCTATCAGCAACCTTAGTATTCTTACTTTGTGACTGGATTGTTAGGTTTGTTTTGGACTATTGGTATTTCTTTCTTTGTTCAAGTAGAATTATGTGTTCTTGGGATGAAAGTTTTGAATCCACCTACGGCTGATTGTGGTTTCATTTTCCAACCCTAGGTTGAACAGTGTTATTTTTGTTTTCATCGCTATTGCTTGATAGTGGCTTGGACTGTATATTTTCAACTTGTTGTGTTGGTTTTTGGTCTCCTATCCTAAGAGTTCTTCTTGGCATTGTCCCTATGATCATGATGATATCTACCCTGAGGGTTTGATCCATGATCTAATAAGTTTTTTTTTAGCATACATTGGAGGAAGGTAACATCAACAAATCAGGGACCTTTGTTCTTTGTTATAGCTAAGGTAATACTCAGATCTATGTTATGTTACTTACTCATTCATGCTATTAGATTATGCATCAAAAATTTTAATGTTTTGTTGATCCTAAATTACAGTAGCAAATGATTTGAAATTTATAAAAATATTTATGTTTCTAGCTAGCCTACTATTTTGCCCTTAAATTCTAACAGGATCAACAAGAGGCTAGATAAAAGTCATCTGATCATTATTGGATATACGAGAATCGATGGTTAGAACCCTCGAATCATCAAAGTACCGGATCCCAAAAAGTTCTCCAAGTCTATCATAATATCTCAATAACATAATACCCGGTGGGTGGGGTTCCCACATGAGGTTCCAACCCCTTTACTCGTGAATGAGAGAGGTAGCATCACACTGATGAGTGTTTCCAGTGTGCCACAGTAGTGACGCATGTCGGCTTTTGATTTATGGGAGAGGTGAGTGTGGGTCCATTTGAGTGTGAAGACCTTTTGGTCAGCTTCATTGAATCTCAGTTGTCGAATCTAAGCATCGAGCGATCTCAGACAATAATTTGTTAAAATTTCAAGAGGGGTTAACGCCTAGCATACCGGAGTACCGGACCCCGGGAGGTTTCCTAAGTTTGTTTTCTTCAAGAATTTATCGATATATGAGAGCTCGAGGGGGGGCACAGTTCTGGGGCAGGATTCCACCCATTTCCCTGAACTAGCGAGAGTTCTTCCCCCAAGTTTGTTCATCTCGCAATATCCTAATATCTCGGGGGCCTGGTGGGGCGTGGTTTTGGGGAAGGGTTCCAGCCTTCCCTGATATCTTGTGAGCAGAAGAGGACCAACCAATGTGAAATGGGAAGGTGTCAACACCCGAGTGGAGTGACCCTATGCTCAGGGATGATGTGCATAGGCACATCATTCCACGTGTCATGTCGTGAGAATTCCACATGTCAAGGAAATTTGGAAATTTTAGGCATTGGTCAGCATTGAGTCATGAATACCACGTGTCATGCCATATGGTGGGTCGTGGTAAGGCCATGAGTCCTGGGTGTCAACTTGTTGATGGGTGCTTTTGACATGTCGTCAACGAGAAGGGAAGATTCGGTCCGGAGTTGTCTATTTAACTCAAGTCATTTGGAATAATCCACCCCGGCAGGTTTTATGGCTCCGTTAGCCAACTAGAGTTCTAAAATAATTAAAAGAGGTAAAACTAACTAAATGTATAATCCTATCAATTAACACACTAATATGATTACTTAACTAATAGTAGTATTATATACAATAGATATGTACAAATACAAGGTTTAAATAAAGCCTTGTGAAAATGATGGTTTAAACTCATGAATCAAAGTATAAATAAGATGAAAAAAATAAAGGAAGTCATTTTATCACTATAAATAACAAATAACAACAAATGAACGAATAAGATGGAAATATAACAATAATGAACAAAGCATTAAAGTTTGAATGATTTAATCATTGTTCATTCGTAAAGTAAATAAATCAAATAAAAAGAAAACTAACTAACTTGATGTTGATCAGTTGTAAAAACAAAGGTACTAAGCTATATTCATATTTTTGTGTTGTGTAAGCTCCACTTAATCTGTTGTCAAGTATAAATGTATGACAAGAACAAGAATGATATTTCCTAAAGCAACTCAAGGAAATTCTCTGTATTTTGAAAACAATCTATGATAACAGAAAGACAAATAGATTTTCACTCATGTGACTTTAAATTGTCCAAAAGCTCAAGAAGAAATCAACTTCAATCACCGACAAATGGTATTATCAACAACCCAACATTCAATGTAAACTCAAAATGTATAGGTAGGCTATTTGTCAAAGATATTAAAAGAACCAATGGATGATAAACCATGTAAAAAGTAAACACAACATGAACACATAGATGTAGAACAGTGTAAAGCTAATTCAATACAAATAATTTTTTCATGTCCAGAAATTATATGACAGCCAATAATTACATTGTACAGTCTACAGAAGGACTAAAGCCAAAATAGTGAACTGCATCCCTTATATTTTCAAAATGATAAGTCCATCATCCGATCCAAAAGAATTGTCCTTCTTCCTGGGCAAGCACTACTATTTAAACCAAATTCATAGTATGTTTCTCACATCATACAAGATAGAGACAGATCTATTTTAATAAAGAATTTACTAAAAAATAACCATAAATATAGGTCTGTTGAGACAACTATTCAAAATAGTTACATCATTCAAATATTCTTGAAACTATTTCTCAAAAATGAAATTACAAGTTTGTTGTATTCCCAACTATTAACTCGTTCCTTTAACATTTCCACATTGATCTGTTGTACACCTGAGAAAACAAAAAAATGAAATCTAAATTAGAAAACAATCAAATAAATAAATTAAAAGACAAGCTACAAAATCTATGATTATGTAGCCAGTCTAAATAAAACCAAATAGAAACAAATTCAGTTATTATTTAAACAATCCAAACATGAATTCCAAGAAGAGTGTTTACCAATTAAAACTTTGAAAATGAAACATGAGACAATTCTAAATTGACAACAGCGTTGAAATTGGTGGAAATTTTTATGATAACGTCCCCTGACCTCCTAAAACGTTTGTTGGCCCTGGGAGAATTCGATCGGATCTTAGCTCTCAGATCCTCATTTTCCTTTTTCCAAAACTAAGTTTTGATCCATTACTTGATTTAGTTGATCCTGTAGATAAGGGATGTCTTGGTAATATCTCTGGATCCAATCAAAACAACCTTCACAGTACACCTGTTCTAGATTTGGCAGTGGTCGAGTTTGATCTGAGTTAAATGGTTTACCCTGCTCCATAATATTTTTCAGGTCATACTGGATACCTGAAAATACCTCTTGCTCCTTTAAAAATGGAGGCAAGTTAGACACAAAATCGTATCAAGGTGAATTTATTTTAGTGGGATCAGAGCTGGTATCGTCAACAGAGATTAGGTCTTCAATATCAATGGTGTGGATAGGMTTTTCGCGGTTGTGATGTCGATTCATGTTCATCCTGGAAAGAAGTCRGTTGTTCCTTTTGTTCTTGAACCCTCTGCGTTTTTTCTTTTCCCTGCCTCTTGATTTTAATTTTGTTTTCATCAACCAAATCTTGCTCAAGATTAGGGGCGACATATACTTYACCCCTTAATTTATCGAACAAATCCTCTAAAGATTTMTTAGGGATGAATTYGTGCCTCTGGAGTGTGTCTCTGATTGATTGACGGGAAACAACATCGGTGGGTAATGCATATTCTTTTGCAACTTGTAATCCGATATGAAGATCTTACAGCGAGTGAGTCGATGGGTAAGGKTCGATAGACWCGTCAACACACAGGGGTAAACTGTTGACCGGTTCAGGTGCAGTGAAGAAAAACCATTCCTAACCAGGAAACTTTGCCAGYTATCTCCTACCTTCAACAAATGGAAAACAACCAAGACTCGAATCAAGCCATGGTGAAAGAGACTGGATTCTAAAACAGGGTTTTGTMTCTGATAGAAGCTGGCCATCTTCTGTAGGATTTTAAGCATATAAAAAGGCATGTTTAACTTAAAACCTAAGAAGATCATTAACAAGCGTATATGAAATAAAAATACCAATCCATATCATCCCTCACAGGTGACGAATTGCTTGATAATCAATAAAAAACCATGCCATCGAGGCTTGAACAGATTGATGGATTTACCTTTAACGTCGTAGCGCGACTTCCTGGAAATCATCAACAAATGCTAAGGAATACCTTCAATTTTTAGGTTTTTGAACCAACGGTCTCCTTCTTGTGACAGGATCATGGCTTCTACTAATGATTCCCCGCTGACTTGCAACTGTAAGTCACCTATTTTGGCTCTAGCACTGTCGAAGGTTTTGGCAAAAGATTGGGCGATTTCAAGATTAAAACCCTCGAGCCACTGTATAAACTTAACCCATCTGAAGACTACGAGATCATCCACAGCATCATCGTGGGAGAGAAAAGCATGTGATCCATTCATCTCTACCCTAACTACAGAAGACATAGACTTGGTTACGATATACCAGCTGGTGTAGAAAGGATGAGTCTGTGTTTGTAACAACCTGATACAAATGATATGTTTTGCATTGTCGAAGGTGATCAGAAAACTACAATTTCGGGAGGATGCCACCATGAATACCACTTTAGTTGTTGATTGAAACCTTAACCAGAGGACAAACGCACTCAAAAACCACCTCTTCTGCTAAGAACCTAACCCCAAATTACGAAACACCATCAAACGATGCAATGAATGTGAGTTCAGGTAAGCAGGACAAGGATGTAATAGATTCAAAGCATGGCTAATAGCCATGTAATATAGTGATTAGACTGTGATATGATGGTCAAGGGTAGCATTTAGATTATGGATTTATATCATAGTTTTAGAACCAAAAACTATCGTGAAGGTGCAAAGTGATAATCAAAACATTATTTGAAAAACGATCAAGGCATGACATAAATCAAACATGCTCATACCCTAATGCTACAGAGACACTCACAAAATGATATTTTCAGCACTCTTAAAGGATTTTGATATCATAGGTATTTCAAAGGCTCAACCAGTTTTATAAGGAGAAATTTTTAGAATTTGTATGATGTGTTTATACCAAGCTTATTTCAATTTCATTCTTAGTAGTCATGAAATTGAAAAAAAGTAAACGAAAAATTTATTGAAAAAAACATAAACCCAAAAACACACAACAACCAATCAAGCGATTCTTCAAACAAAAATCATAATTGAAATCTTCGCAGACACAAAGAGGAAGCTAATAAAAATAAAAAAAAATTGTCAAAATTTGTGTTTTGAATATCGATGAAACAATGGCGACTCGTTGGGTGAAGCAGTTATCTCTGCGTCATCAAAACTTTATATCATGGAAAAGATAAATCGGACAGTCACTAAAAACAATTGTGAAATAGATCAAGGGTTTTGAAATTAACTCAAAAAATTAACACAAACAAACTAACAAAGAATGTTCTGGAAAATGATTGTAATCCAAAGTTTTGTTTCGATCAAAAGGAAACAATTTTATAAAAGTAACTTCAATACCGTTGACAGGGCCACTACTACTAGCAGGCGTTCATAGCCTCGACAGGGATTTCATTTAACCCACTCAAGTACTCTGATCCCATCCAAAAGTCATCCATATATGATAAAAATATTTGGATATCTAATCAATTTAAAAACATACCTGAAATATCTTGAACCCGACATTGCTTCACTGCCAGCAGGCCTGTTCAGTGCCCCAGCGAAGTTTCCTTGGTATCATGTGTGCATTTACCTGTTGCCAGCACGCCTGTTTAGTCCCCCGGCAGGTTTACACACAATTCCCACACAATAACATGTTTCCAACTCTCCTTAATTGTTTATAAAATTTAGAAGTTCCATGATAACGAGAGAGCGAGGTGATACTGAAGATTTAACAGCCAGGAAATCATATGATTGATCATTTAATATTGTTTCTTGTTCTTCAAGAACTAATAGTTTTCATCATGGTTTGGACATTTAGATCTCAATTAAGAAATCGTCTCAAGGATGGGGAAGCGCTTTGAGTTGATATCATTAGAACTGGGACGACGTAAGAAGTTCAAAGATAATCATACTTCCCTAAGATCTCGACAAAAAACCGGGAACAGCGATTTGGCAAAGACTTCTAGAATAATTATCTTATAGATCACTAATCTGAGTTAAAAAACTTGATGTTTTAGATGCTTGAACTGTTTCAACTGTTGTTAGTGAAAGCTCTGATTCCCCTCACTAATGGATTGAGATTTAGAGATAACTTTTAAGAAAACATAAAAAGCAACAAAAAAGAAAATAACCAATCATAAAACAAAAGAAAAGTAAAAGCTAGGGGTATTTATAGAGGGAAAGTCTGACTTTTCTCAGGTGAAGTATTTCTTGAGAGACTGGTCATTCACTAGAAAAGTGTTTTGTTGTTCCTCTAAGTTGTGCAAACGAAAAAAGCTAGGACCCATTTTTTCTGAAATGACAAAAGGCCCCAACAACGGGTTTTGAAACTTAGTATGTTATCCTTTATCCTCGTGTGCTTTGTCCCATTTGAGGACCAAATCCCCTACATTAAAATTTCTTTCTGAGGACGAACTCGTATCAAACCATTTTTTAACAATTTTTTGATGTTGGTCTAATTTATGTTTTGCATGTGTCCTAACTTCTTCCAATTTTAGTAAAGCGTTTATCTGATTCTCTAAAGGGGGACATTCTTCCTCCTGAACATTTTGAGATAAATGTAGTGAAGGGAGAAAGACGTGTGGAGGAAGAATAGATTCTCTTCTGTAAATGAGGAAGAAAGGAGAATTAGCGATTGAGGCTTTCAGAGTGACCCTATCAGCCCAAAGTGCCTTATATAACGCATTGTGCCAGTTTTTATGATTTCCCGACACTGTTCTTTTTATTATTTTGATTAGAGTTTTGTTTGTTGACTCGGCCAAACCATTTCCTTGGGGGTAATAACTGGCAGAGTATTTTAGCTTAATCCCTTTTTCTAGAGCAAAAACATTCATATCCAAGGAAGAAAAATATGAATCATTGTCAAAAACTAAACATTCAGGTATCCTAAAATGAGTGATAACATGAGAGTTTAAAAACGAAACTACCTGACTCGTGTTTACTACCCTTACCTATAAAGCTTAAGACCATCTTGTAAAACAATTTGTTGACGTAAGAATATACTTATGTTGTTGTGAGGAACGTGAGCTAATTGGTCCTATGATATCTAGGCCCCACTGATGAAATGGTGTGTCTACTGTAATGGGTTGTAAGGGAAATGCAGCCTTCTTCACCCGCCCTACAGCCTTCTGAGAGAGTATACATTTGTGAGCCAAAGCGTGAGCATATTTAAATAAGGTGGGCCACTAGTAAACAACTCTAAGTACTTTTTGGGCAGTCGTATATCCACCAAAATGACCCCTGACATCGTTGAAATGTAGCTCAGCTAACACCTTTTCAGATTCTTGTTTTTCTAGGCAACGCAGAAAAACACCATCAAAATTCTTTTGAAACAATGTATCACTAATCAATTGAAAATATGCATATCTAAGCCTTAGTGCTCTTATGTTTTTTGGATGAAGATTTCAAGGACTAGTATTGTATAGCAAATAAAATATGATATCATTATACCATGCATTAAACACAGTTTGTGTATAGAAAATTTATGTTTCGTTATGCAGATTTTCAATTGGTGTTGTTTGATTTTCTGATATTTCAACTGAATCAGCGACCAATTTGCAAAGGCCTTAACTTCTAACAATTTGTACGGGTACTATTTTGATATTGTACTCTTGAACGGAGGTCATCAAATTTCTCTTTTCTCCCCTAGTTCCTTCTGCACTAACAGGTTTCTTACAGTAGGGTAAGGAACAACGACTTTTATCTTGGACTTCAAAAGATAAGATTTGAAATGTTTAACCTCCTTGAAAACAACACACACTTGTTGATCTACAGTGGGGTAATTTAATGATGTTCCTTTAAAAGTGGAGCTCATAAATGAAATGGGTATCTCGTTGTTTTCATCATTATGTTGTGTGAGCACAGCAGCATAAGATTTGTCTGATGCAAAAGTATACAACGTGAAGTCTTGGGAGAAATCAAGACTCATCAAGGAGGGAGCTTCAGTTATRGATTTATAATAGAATTAAAAKCTTGGTTCTCTTGTGGTCCCCATTTGTAAAGAACATCTTTTTTTATCAGGTTTTGCAGAGGTCTAACCATCTCAGAAAAACTTGGAACAAAACGTCTGACGAAATTTATTTTACCCAGAAAGGATTGCATCGCCTTTTTGGAARAAGGTGGAGGAAGGTTGGCAATAGCTTGGGTTCGTTCGGGGTCTATTATCATTCCATATTTTGAAACTATAAATCCAAGTAATCTTCCCTGCTCTACTGMAAAAAGTGACTTCTTAGGATTYGGTGAAATACCAAACTTACGACAACGTTATAGTACAACCCTAAGATGTGCCAAGTGATCCTTTTTGTTCTTTGAAAAGACAGTGACATCATCTAGGTAGAAAACAAYTGWTTGATTGATAAGGCCACGAAAATCAATTTCCATTGCCCTCTGAAAAGTGGCTCCGGCATTAATCAATCCGAAAGGCATTTTTCTATAGGCATARGTGCCCCATGGGGTGMGAAAAGTGGTTTTCAACTGATCTGATGGAGACATAAGGACCTGGTTGAACCCTGAGAAACCATCTAATAAAGATAGTCTTTCAGAATGAGATACTTATTGCAAAATTTGTTCCATTGGAGGAACGAGGTCATTGTCTTTATCAGAGGCTCGGTTTAAATTACGAAAATCGACACAAAGCCAAATTTCTTCATTGTTTTTTCTTATCGAGACTAAGTTGGATACCCATTGAGTATGTCGGACTGGAAAAATGATCTTGGCGGTTAGTAATTTGTGTAGTTCCTTTTTTACTATGGGTTCTAATTTAGGATGCATTTTTCTAAGTTTTCGCTGAAATCGTTGGGTTTGGGGTTTCATGGGCATTACATGATGTATTATGTTTGGATCAAAGGTTTTTAAATCATCATATGTCCAATCAAACACATCTTTGAATTCTTTGAACAATTTTATGGACGCAGAACTTTCTTGTTCATAAAACCCTTTCCCCAAATTGATATTCTAAGGATTATCTTGCATTCCTAAATTTATAGTTTCATACAGTAACGAAGAACTGCTCATTTTGCAATTAACCACTCCCCTAAACTTTTCATGTAAGTCATAAAATTTTCTAATCTAACAACAGATTTAGGGATAGAGTTTACCAAATTGGATGATATTTCTGCAGAACGAGGGTCAGATATTACCGTAAAATCTCGGAGATTTTCATTGTGGGTGCTTTCATCGATTACCACATCTTGGAAAGTGTCCTCCATATGCAAAAAAATTATGATTTGTTAATCATCATCAAACACTCGCCAATTGGTAATGTTGTCGGGAATCGATGGCCTGAATAACAATTCAACCGAAAATGCATTAGGGGAAAGACCCTTGGCAGGTAATAATTTTGAAGCGACATTAGCTAATAAATCAGCTTCTGAATTACTAGATCTAGGAATGGAACTTATCTTAAAAGAGAGAAATTTACTTATTAAGCCCCATACCTCGGTTTGGTAGTTCTATAGATGAGGTGATAAACAATGAATAGAATTTTTTACCTACTTGACTACAATTTTGGAGTCACCAAAAACTATGAAGTTTTGCACGTCAAGATCTAGTTCCTTCTTTAGTGCCTGCAAGAGTGCTTCATACTCTGTTGTGTTGTTAATACATTTAAATTATAATCAGCAAGAAATGAATGTTTTATTAACTTTGGGGTCGATCAGAACACAACCAGCACCGTCCCCTTCTCAAGATTTAGATCCATCAAAGTATAAAGACCATATTTTGTCTTTGTCAACAATGTTCAAATCATTTTTCAGGGCTGTCATCTGAGTATGGGTTGATATTTCAGACCATTGTTCTGGGTCGATGATGGTAGATATTTCAGTCATGAAATTTCCAAAAAAAGTATTCATGCCTTGATCCTCAATTGTATTTACAGAAGTAGTAAAAGGCTCATTAGAATCATTTAAATCTGTGACAGTATGCTTCAGGTAATGTTCTCTATTTATTTTGATCTTGTTGGGCTGGGTGTTCTCCGGTAACCACAGATGAGACCAATCTGTAGAAAAATAACCATGCAATTGCTTTGACCAATCTCTGCTCAAAAATAAGCCATAAACTTCTGGAATATCAATGACAACTATATCAATTACTTGGTGGACTTTTGGTTTAGATGACAACCTTATCAATACATCCTTAAGTTCACCAACGACCGTGACATTAGTTATGTCTAACTGAATGATTTTTAAATCAGAAGGTTTGACTTCAGCATTAATTGTTTGACACACAGACACAGGCATTACATTTGATGAGGCCCCAGAATCGACCATACAATTATGCACATTTTTGTTGAAAATTTTGAAAGTTAACAAGAATGGCAGTACATTTTTTTGTGATGAGGCAGTAGAAGTCTGTTGATTTTTTACGGTATTACCTTAAATAGTTTTATCTAAATTTCCTACATTTTTCTCTCATATGTCATTTTTATTCTGATCTTCAAATGATTTTTTACCCGTGACAACTTTTGTTTTATTTGCGTCATTTTCTACTAACTTTTTGCTCATAGGATCATTCTTTTTATTATTATTAGCGATACTTCAGAGCATTTTTTGTAGGATAAGAGGGAATTTAAGTAGTTCAAAAACTAATATATTTGCCCTTAGTTTTCTAATATCTTCAAATAAAGCATATTCTAAATCTTGGGCAACAGGGTTTTGTTTGGTTTCAATCTATTTTGGTTGTTTGGATACCGTATTCCTAGTTGTTTCGGGTGGGAGTTTGTTTTGTACCTTACTTCGAGTATTATATGGATGGACAGTTTTAAAATTTGCTTGGAAGATGATGTCTGACAGATGTCCGAAGATGGGAGGAGATGAGTCCTCCTCATCAGGGGTTTCTTATTCACCCGTGACATTTTGATTTTTAGGAGGTACAGAAATAGCATTATCATGTGCTTCCAATATTGCTTGTAAAGCATACTGTAATCCTTCAAAATTCAGACCTTCTGTGGTCGGGTTTGGTCTGTTTGGAGGAAAAGGTTTCATGAAAGGTGGTCTAAAACTTCATTTGCTTGTAGATGCTTCTTCAGCAGATCTTTTCAAGTCTACGACTTGATTAGATAATTTCTGAAAAGCTTTCTGTAAACTTTCCAAGTCTAAAGTCTCTTGTTCTCTTTTATTTTGAGGTCTGGTGAGGATTTCTATGTTCTTTTTAGAAGAGAAGGTTGATTCAGCCTCAACATTTAAATTATCCTTTAAACTAAGAATGTCCTTTTCGATAAGGACCACCTCCTCAAAGGCTTCTAGTAACATGTTATTTTTGGACCTTTTAACCCATATAGCTTGTTATGTAGGGATTCAGTATAGTATGCAACAATCTAGTTTTCCACGGGCATCGATTCTGCAGGAATTTTATTTTTTAGTGCGAGGAATCTCTGATTGAAATCCTTAACTTTCTCTTTAGGGTTAATTTTCATACTAGAAATATCCACTACCAGAACTTCCGGAGATTTATCATCTCTGAATTTTTCTAGAAAAAAAGTTTCAAACTTATCCCAAGAAACGATGGTTTGGGGTTGTTGCGCAAAATACCAGGTTGAGGCATTTCCCTTAAAACTATAAGGGAATAGCCTACACACGACATCGTCGTGTTCGACGTTCAAGAGCCTAACAACTAACATGAATTTCTTGATATGATCCTCATTTGAATTTGGGTAACCACTTTTTTGGATGTTTGGGTAACGGGTGTTGAGGACCAGGTACTGCCACAGCATCTTGATCGAGCCAAGTTCTGGCGGGATTATTTTGGTTAGCCATGGGAGTTGGTGGGGGTGAAGGTTGAGATTGTCCAGACGAAGAAATTCCTTCGTCTGAAGATTCCTCTCTTGAAGAGGATGGAGAAGAACCAAGTGGGGACGGTGGAAGACCAGATCCCCCAACACCTAGGATCAGTGCTTCAAAAGGATCGGTAATATTACCACCTAATGTGTTATCAGGAAGACCAGTGTCAAGAGATTGTTCTTGCAGATTGGAAAAATCAAGATTGTCTGAGTTGACATAAAGCACCACGGGTTCTTAAAATTGATTGGCGGGAATTACGGATGATTTATTGTACATCAATCCCTTGAGGAATCGATGTCACTAGCTTAGCGAGAATGTCAAGTGTAGCTTCTGAGGTAGTGGATAGATCAGATATAACGGTAAGGTCCGAATGACTACGCGTCACGACAAGAGAATGATGGTTTGGGGGAGTCTTGTGACCTCATCATGCCATCAATGACTTTCAGACCCTCCTTCTAGCGCCATGTGTTGACGGGCGTTTTTGACACGTCATCAACGCGAAGGGAAGATCTGGTTCAGAGTTGTCTATTTAATCCAATCCGTTTGGAATAATCTACCCTGACGGTTTTTATGGCTCTGTTAGCCAACTAGAGTTTTAAAATAATTAAAAGAGGTAAAACTAACTAAATGTATAATCCTGTCAATTAACACACTAATATGATTACTTAACTAATAGTAGTATTATATACAATAGATATGTACAAATACGAAGTTTAAATAAAGCCTTGTGAAAATGATGGTTTAAACTAATGAATCAAAGTTTAAATAAGATGCAAAAAATAAAGGAAGTCGTTTTATCACTATAAATAACAAATAACAACAAATGAACGAATAAGATGGAAATGATATAACAATAATGAACAAAGCATTAAAGTTTGAATGATTTAATCGTTAGTCATTCGTAAAGTAAATAAATCAAATAAAAAGAAAACTAACTAACCTGATGTTGAACAACTGTAAAGAAAAAGCTACTAAGCTATATTCGCCTTTCTGCGTTGTGTAAGCTCCACTTAACTTGTTGTCACGTATAAATCTATGACAAGAAGCAAGAATGATATTTACTGAAGCAACTCAAGGAAATTATTTGTATTTTGAAAACAATCTATGATAACAGAAAGATAAATAGATTTTCACTCGTGACTTTAATTTGTCCAAAAGCTCAAGACGAAATCAACTTCAATGGCCGGCGAATGGTATTATCAACAACCCAACATTCTATGTAAACTCAAAATGTATAGATAGGTGATTTGTCACAAATATTAAAAGAACCAATGAATGATGAACCGTGTAAAAAGTAAACACAACATGAAAACATAGATGTAGAACAATCTAAAGCTAATTCAATACAAACAAGTTTTCCAAGTCTGAAAATTATATGAGAGACAATAATCACATTGTACAGTCTACAGAAGGACTAAAGCCAAAAAATTAAACTGCATCCCATATATTTTCAAAATGATAAGTCCATCATCTGGTCCAAAAGAATTGCCCTTCTTCCTAAGCAAGCACTACTATTTAAACCAAATTCATAGTTTGTTTCTCATATCATACAAGATTGAGAGAGATCTATTTTAATAAAGCATTTACTAAAAAATAACCATTAAGATAGGTCTATTGAGACAACTATTCAAAATAGTTACATCATTCAAATATTCTTGAAACTATTTCTCAAAAATGAAATAACAAGTTTGTTGTATTCCCAACTATTAATGTGCTCCTTTAACCTTTGCACATTGATCTGTTGCACACCTGAGAAAAGAGAAAAATGAAATCTAAATTAGAAAAAAAACAAATAAATAAATTAAAAGACAAGCTACATAATCTATGATTTTGTAGCTAGTTTAAATAAAACCAAATAGAAACAAATTCAATTATCATTTAAATAATCCAAATGTGAAATCCAAGAAGAGTGTTTACCAATTAAAACTTTGAAAAGGAAATATGAGACAATTCTGAATTGACAACAACGTTGAAATTGGTGGAATTTTTTATGATAACATCCCCTGACCTCCTGAAACGTTTTTTGGCCCTGGGCGAATTCGATCGGATGTTAGCTCTGAGATCCTCATTTTCCTTTTCCAAAACTAAGTTTTGAGCCATTACTTGATATAGTTGAGCCTGTAGATAAGGGATGTCTTGGTAATATCTCTGGATCCAATCAAAACAACCTTCATAGTACACCTGTTCTAGGTTTGGCAATGATCGAGTTTGATCTGAGGTAAATGGTTTACCCTGGTCCATAATATTTTTCAGGTCATACTGGATACTTGAAAAATCCCTCTTGCTCCTTTAAAAATGGAGGCAAGTTATACACAAAATCGTATCGAGTTGAATTTATTTTAGCGGGATCAGAGATGGTATTGTCAACAAAGATCGGGTCTTCAATATCAATGGTGGAAATAGTATTTTCGCGGTTGTGATGTCGATTCCTAGTCATCCTGGAAAGAAGTTGGTCATTCCTTTTGTTCTTGAAATATAGATCTTGAACCCTATACATTTTTTGTTTGCCCTGCTTCTTGATTTCAATTTTGTTTTCATCAACCAAATATTGTTCAAGATTAGGGGCGGCATATAATTTACCCCTTAATTTATCCACCACTTCCTCTAAAGATTTCTTAGGGACGAATTTGTGCCTCTGGTGTGTGTCTCTGATTGATTGACGGGAAACAACAGGAGTTTCGGTGGGTAATGCAGAGTCTTCTGCAACTTGTAATTTGATATGAAGATCTTGCAGAGAGTGAGTCGAGGGTCGATAGACTCGTCAAAACACAGGGGTAAAATGCTGACCAGTTCAGGTGCAAGTGAAATAAAATCATTCCTAACCAGGAAACTTTGCTAGCTATCTCCTATCTTCGACAAATGGGAAATAACCAAGACTCGGATCAAGCCATGGTGAAAGAGACTGGATTCTGAATTGGGGTTTTGTCTCTGACAGAATCTGGCCATCTTTTGTAGGCTTTTAAGCAGATAAAAAGGCATGTTTAACTTAAACCCTAAGAAGACCATTAACAGGCGTATATGAAATAAAAATACCAATCCATATCATCCCTCACAAGTGACGAATTGTTTGATAATCAATAACAAACCATGCCATCGACGCTTAAATAGATTGATGGGTGTACCTTTAACGTTGTAATGCGACTTCCTGGAAATCCTCAACAGATGCCAATGAATACCTTCGATTTTTAGGTTTTTGAACCAGTGGTCTCCTTCTCGTGGTAGGCCCGTAGCTTCTACTAATGATTCCTCACTTACTTGCAACTGTAAGTCACCTATTTTGGCTCTAGCACCGTCAAAGTTTTTGGCAAAAGCTTGGGCGATTTCAAGATTAAAACCCTCGAACAACTGTATAAACTTAACCCATCCGAAGACTGCGAGATCATCCACAGCATCATCGTGGGAGAGAAGATCTCGTGAGCCATTCGGCTCTACCCTAACTATGGGAACCATAGACTTGGTTACGATATACCAATAGGTGTAGAAAGGAGACTATGTTTGAAACAACCCGATATGAATGATATGTTTTGCATTGTCGAAGGTGACCCGAAAACTATGACTTTGGGTGGATCATGTTAGCGCCAATTCTTGGAAGGGAGTGTTTCTCTCCGATTTCAGGCCCTTGGTGTAAATGTGTAGAAATGGGGTTTAAAAACCCATCAAATGCAATTTATTCAAAGGCCGCAGTCATGAGCGCCAAGCGCAGCACACAGAAGAAGTCCATTTCAGGCTTAAAATCAAACGAGCGTGCATTTTGTTTTCAACGGCGAGGATCCATAGATGGAGCAGATCGACGGTCATCGGGTAAGCTTGAGTCGCGGAGTTGCACAGGGTTTAGCACATGGGCTCATCTCTTATGGACAAAGTCACGAAATGATCATGGTTGTCCGATCCAGTCGAGACACATGGCCCCTGATCAGTCTCGGTCACGATTTCGACTACCGGTACTTCGAAATACAAGGGTCGACTCCCTTGCATTAGGAATCGCCGAAATGCAATTTGCGAAAGTGCCTTTGGGTGCGGGCCCACGGTCATAGCCCAAGTTTCTGTGGAAAGGAAGGGCCTAAAGAGGGGAGACAGGGGCCTTTAGGGATAGTCAAAGTGAAAGTGTCGAAGTAATCTAAGCCGTCCATTCCAGGTACATGTGGCACTCGATTAAACACCGTCGTCGTTTCGGCTACTGGACTTTGAAAGATAGGGGGTCACTCTTCCACTGCATCTAGAATATCCAAAACGCGAAATGCGAAAAGCGCCTTTGAAGATAGGCGCAGGGTCACGGCCTGTGGTCACTTGGGGTGATAGAAAGAGCTGCGCAAAGGGCCAAAGCGTCGGGTTTAGCTGCAGGAGGCGTCGCCGCGTTCTCCAGGTGCCAATTCAACTCGGCCTCGATCCTGATCCCTGCTAGAGGTAAATAAAGGTAGGAGGAGGTGGTTGAAACCTCGCCTCACTCCTTAAATGTAAGACATGGTGGTTCTGGCAGGCAGTCTGCCCAAGATCGTCCTGTGTGCAGGTTTTCCTAAAGAAGCCATGCTGATCTGATGTCCTCGTCTTACCAGAGGAGCCTGCATATGCTAATTTGTACTTTAATGTCTCAGCTACCTTCCTGCTGCCAAGGTGGCGAATTGCTTTAAGTATATATACTTAGTTTTTGTATTTGTGTCAGGACGGATGGTAGAGAAGGGCTTCCGACTGTAATGTTTTAATGAAGTACTGGTTTTCCTGGATATGTATCTTCATATGAAATTTTCTTGTTCAATGTAAGGCAGTTCTCTTTTTCATCTGGTTTCGATCTCATACTGAAAGGATTCATGATTGATTGATTCACAT
>ML805670.1:100019-115442 GCA_009831015.1 Picea engelmannii
CGGCTCAGTAAATGGGCATTTCCTGAAGAAATGTTTTGTTTGAGCCTTAGACGGCTCCTCTGTTTTTGTAAATATTGTTTTTTCTGTTTATTTTCGACTTAATAAATGACTCCATAGCCCAACAGAAGGCAACTGGAACTACAAAAGGAGTTCTTAGAGCATCGCAGGGACGACTCTATCCCCCATGGAGCCTAATGTTAGCACCAATTCTTGCAAGGGGGTGTTTCTCTCCGATTTCAGGCCCTTGGTGTAAATGCGTAGAAATGGGGTTTAAAAACCCATCAAATGCATTTTATTCAAAGGTCACAATCATGAGCGCCAAGCGCAGCACACAGAAGAAATCTATTTCGGGCTTAAAATCAAGCGAGCGGGCATTTTGTTTTCAATAGTGAGGATCCATAGATGGAGCAAATCAACGATCATCGGGTAAGCTTAAGTCGCAGAGTTGCACGAGGTTTAGCGCATGGGCTCATCTCTTATGGCCAAAGTCATGAAATGATCGTGGTCATCCGATCCAGTCGAGACACATGGCGCCTGATCAGGCTCGGTCGCGATTTCGGCTACCGAGACTTCAAAATACAAGGGTCGACTCCCTTGCATTAGGAATCGCCGAAACGCGATTTGCGAAGGTGCCTTTGGGTGCGGGCCCACAGTCATATCCCAAGGTTCTATGGAAAGGAAGGGCCTAAAGAGGGGGGACAGGGGCCTTTTGGGATAGTCAAAGTGAAAGTGTTGAAGTAATCTAAGCTGTCCATTCCAGGGACATGTGGCGCTCGATTAAACACCGTCGTTGTTTCGGCTATCGGGACTTTGAAAGACAGGGGGTCGCTCTTCCACCGCATCTGGAATCTCTGAAACGCGAAATGCGAAAAGCGCCTTTGAAGATAGGCGCAGGGTCATGGCCCGTGGTCACTTGGGGTGATAGAAAGAGCTACGCAAAGGGCCAAAGCGTCGGGTTTAGCTGCAGGAGGCGTCGCCGCGTTCTCCAGGTGTCAATTCAACTCGGCCTCGATCCTGATCCCTGCTAGAGGTAAATAAAGGTAGGAGAAGGTGGTTGAAACCTCGCCTCACTCCTTAAATGTAAGACATGGAGGTTCTGGCAGGCAGTCTGCCCAAGATCGTCCTGTGTGCGGGTTTTCCTAAAGAAGCCATGCCGATCTGATGTCCTCATCTGACCAGAGGAGCCTTCACACGCTAATTTGGACTTTAATGTCTCAGCTACCTTCCTGTTTCCAAGGTGGCGAATTGCTCTGAGTATATATATACTCAGTTTTTGTATTTGTGTCAGGACGGATGGTAGAGCAGAGCTCCCAAATGTAATGTTTTGATGAAGCACTGGTTTTCCTAGCTATGTATCTGCATATGAAATTTTCTTGTTCAATGTAAGGCGGTTCTCTTTTTCATCTAGTTTCGATCTCATACTAAAAGGGTTCATGATTGATTGATTCACATGAATCGCCGTGACTGTGTTATGATAAAGGATTTATTATAACATTGTTATGTTCTTTTAGTGTTTCTACTTTTGAATATAAGAGGTTCTTGTGTTCAAGTTTTCTTCTACGAGTTGTTAGAAGCTCGATGCCTATAGCAGGCCTGTGCATTTCCTCACAGAAGTCTTCCTCCTACTCACCCTTATTACAATTGATTGTCTGAAGTTAAACCAAGACATCATCTGCTTGTGCATGCCTGGCCTAGTTTCTGAGTTAAAAGGATATTGTTCTGAGTTTACTTCCATTCATCACCCTTTATCAACAAATAATGACATACACTGATGGGCTTCAGGCTTACTCCTACTGCAATCCAGGAGTGACTTCCGACGCCAACAAATCCCACCATGACTACCACTTTAGTTGTTGATTGAACCCTAAACCAGAGGACAAACACACTCAAAAACCACCTCTTCTGCTAAGAACCTAACCCCAAATTACGAAACACCATCAAATGATGCAATGAAAGTGAGTTCAGGTAAGCAGGATAAGGATGTAATAGTTTCATAGCACGGCTAATAGCCATGTAATATAGTGATTAGATTGTGATATGACGGTCAAGGGTAGCATTCAGATTATAGATTTATATCATAGTTTTAGAACCAAAAACTATCGTGAAGGTGCAAAGTGATAAACAAAACATTATTTGAAAAATGATCAAGTCATGACATAAATCAAACATGATTAGCTCATATCCTAATGCTAGAGAGACACTCACAAAATGATATGTTCAACACTCTTAAAGGCTTTTGAGATCATAGGTATTTCAAAGGCTTGTCCAGTTTTATAAGGAGAAATTTTTAGAATTTGTATGATGTGTTTATACCAAGCTTATTTCAATTTCATGCTTAACAGTCATGAAATTGAAAAAGAGTAAACGAAAAATTTATTTAAAAAAACATAAACTCAAAAACACACAACCAACCAAGCGATTCTTCACACAAAAATCATAATTGAAATCTTCGTAGACACAAAGACACGGCTAATAAAATTTCTTTTTTTGTCAAAATTTGCGCTTTGAATATCGATGAAACGACATGAATATTTGGCTGCCAACACGACTCGTATACCGTACAGGGCCCTTGAGATTGGAATGAACATTGGTTTACCCAGGGGGCAATATCTCGATACCTCGGTACGCCGATATCTCGGTATTCTAGTGGGCCAATGCCCCGGAATATCAGATATCGAAGAACATTGAGAAATGGTCGAGGGCGGAAAGCGTCGAGGGCCAGGGGAGTTGGGGGGCCAGGTGTTTGGTGCCACGTCCACACCATATGTGCCACGTGGATTGGTAAAGGTGATGTGGAGCCACGTAGATGTCACATGGCGGTGTGGTGGGTTTTGGTCAATGAAGGCCTGGAAACTTTAGGAGGTTGTAACTTTTGATCTGTAGCTCATATTTGAGTATGTTTACAGTCGTTGGAAGGCTCTCGACAAGCAGAAACCAACTATGAGATTTATTTAGAGAAAATATTCATAGAGAAGGAAGAGGAAATTTTTACACCCCACCAACCTAAGTGAAGATTAAGGGGGGGTTGGTTGTGTTACATTATGAAAAGAAGGTGAAGGATTTCTTGGGATTAAGAAAGAAATAATGTCAATAAGTGAATATGAACATAAATGCATGGAACTTCTAAGGAACATGTTCTATATCATATGAGCAATTCAACTGTGAATTTTTTTATGTAGGTTCAATCATACCATTAAGACCCAAACTTTCAATGGGTTCAAGTCATGGAGCCAAAAAAGACAGAAGAGGTTGTGTAGAAAGCCAAATATTGTGAGGATCAAACAAGAGATAAACCTGAGTTCCATGAAAAGCGAATGGTCAAGAAGATAAAAAAAATCCAAGAAGAGGCAAAAAGGAATATAAGCCTCCCTTCCTTTGGCAATGTCCTAAGGTATCATAAATAGAACAACCAATTTCGAGTAGGGAACATTTAATTATATATATCCTTGACAGGATGTTATGTGCCTACCCACTCTATTACTATTTTCTTGTTATCTAGCTTTTTCTCTATCTCATTCTCTTTTTACTATTAAGAACTACACTATTTATTCCACAATCACTATGTTCTTACTCTTTCCTTCCTTTCATTTTTAAATAAGACACCATATGATGGAAGGGACATGTTGATTCATATGAACTCATCTCAAGGTCACCCCTCAAAATGGTGAGGGATATTTCTAGTAATGCACTAGTCTTGGTTATTTATAATGCTTTGGTTGCAAGAAGCAAGGGCATAATGCAAGGCATTTCCCAAATAAGGCAAGAAGGGTTGAGGTTCGTAACAAATTTTAGTGTGGGTTGGACCTTATGTACCCCAAGATCAAGGAACATCATGAAAGAAAGCAACAATGAGCTACAAGTTTTGAAAAACAATTATAATACCTATTTTGTATTATTGGAAAGGTGCTCAAGAATCATATTTATAGTGTACCTTCAATACTTGGAAGTGCACCTTGAACTGGAAGGGAGCTTCCCACACCATACGCCTTGTGATTTTGGAAAATCTTGTATTTCTCATGATTGGAAATTTTACTTGTGTAAGTAAGTATTTGAATTGTTTAATTTATGAGAAACGACTTGTGGGGGTAGTGCATGAATTGTGTATCTCAAGTTATAAATGTGTGTATGTGTTATGAGGCATCCCCTATCACGTATTGTCTAAAATTAGCATGATGTAGATCATTAAACCAAGGTCAAATAAGGGATAGGCATTTTTTCCAATAGCCCTAATGAAGGGATATTGGGGCAACCTTACAAGGTACCATATGAATAGGGAATATCGGTCAATGTTATTTTGATCTTTTTCTAAAATGAACCTTCCCTTATATTCATAAGTTCCTTCATAAAGTTAAACCAACAAGTTGAATTATTGATTTTCCCTAGTTCTAGCCACCAAGGAAGACCTTGCTCTAGTTGGAGCCAACAAGGTTAATTATTGTATTTCCTTGGTCTAGTTGGGCCAGTGAGGATAATCTTGATCTACTTGGGGTTAGCAAGGTTGATTGTTGTTTTCATTTGCTCTAGTCGACACCAACGAAGTTGATCGTTGTTCTCCCTTAGTGTGATTGTAGCCAACAAAATAGGGGAAACTATTGATTTTTCAATAAGTTAGGTTAAGCATGAAGTTCATTCCATTTTATCATTTAACCATAACCATAAATGTTGCAGCAACCAAGATCACAAGAAGAAACACCATGCACAAGAACACAAGATGTATCTTGGGAAACCCTTCTCAACAAGGGAAGAAAACCCAGCCAGATATTTTGCTATATTCTTCAAGAGAAAGACCTTTACCACCAAGATAAACCCTAGCACACAAGAGAGTGCTTCAAACCCTAGAACTCTAGCGCCCAAGAGAGGTGCGTACTTTTCCCTAAGAAGTGTACTTGCTGAAATTTCCAAACTCACAAGAAAGATATGATTCCACAGTGGGGAATCTTCCTTTACTTATATTAGACTTGTCCTATCAACAGAAGTGTTTATTGGCTCAACAGGGCTGACCTCACTAAGTCACAATATAATTATAATTATTATTATTATTATTAATATTAACCAGAGAAATTTTCTTTTACATTTATTATTAATCACATTAAGGTGGGGTCGACCTATACCCTTTACATAACAATTAGGGTTACGCAGGTTCGACTCTTGAGCAATATATATAGCAAAGGATTTAATACACCCACTAGTGCTCATCCACTAGGGGCACATCCATAGGGATGTCATATCTCTAGTTCACTGCATTACACAAAAGAACCAAAACTTCACACGTTCACCTGTGCTCATCCACAAGCACGTCCACTCTACAGATCTTCTTTCCCACTGCCTCACACATGAGAATCATCTGGAGTCTTCTCATCAACTCTGTTGCTCAGAGGAGGCTAATACATCATCTTCATTTCTGATCAGATGATGATGCACCCAGCACTTTGGGATTTCACACGTTCACCTTGTGCTCAGCCACAGGCACGTCTAACTCAACATATCGCCTTTCCCACTGGATAATCATCTGGAGTTCTTCTCAACTCTTTGAATGGAGGAGGTCATCTCTACGTTCCTAGCTTTGTCTTAGGCAGGAACCACGTGCCCTTCTTAGGGGATTTCTCTCAAGTTTGCAAGCTGAGAGAAAGACTCACATAGTTGCAATGATCCACATCTCACAGGTTTGTAAGCTGGAGAATGTCTCACATAGTTGCATTAATCAACACTCCCTCTCAGCTAGGGAGGCATTCTTCATCATGTCAAGTCTCACACGGATGTTCTCTGAATTTTGTTTTTTTGGGGTTGGAGTCATCAATACTCCCTCTCAACTAGGAAGGCATTTTTCACCAAGTTAGTCTAGTGCAGATGTCTGTAATCTACTCATGTGTAGGAAGGTACTGTATGTGTACGATTTTCCTCTACATCATATCTCTGATATAAGGATATTTCATCTCATCGTGTTTCGATCCATTAGGAAACATCGGGTTCTCAAGGAGCTTTACACGCGGCTCTTGATTATCATCATAGGATCCATCTCATGGTCAAATAAATCTGTCGGAAGCTTGTGAATCCACATTGCTTTGCACACTCACTGCTATATACTCTGCCTCTGTGGTACTCAATGCCACAGAGTTTTGTTTACTGCTGCATCAGGAAATCATGGCAAACTTCACGGTAAAACAACCAGATGTGCTATTTTGGTCCATTGTTCTCTCTGCTCAATCTGTATCGACATATCCTGCAAACTCAAGTTCACATTGGAGGCATATCTCAGGCCATATCCAATTGTACCTCATATATGTATCTCAATACATGTTTTACTGCTATCTAGTCAGTCTGTCTCAGATGACTCATGGATCGACTACGTACATTCACTGCATAGCATGAATTAGGTCTCGTGTTAACCATATACATCAATGATCCAATCAGTGGTGGATCAATTTTCTCTGAATCATCATCATTTTCTTCAAATCCATCTCGGTGGTTTTGCATTCTGTCATACTGAACTTCTTTTAATATTCTCGTTGTATGTTTTCCTTGACTTAGGAAAAATCTCATCGGACCTTTGTCATACTTCTTGTCCCAAGAAGTGGTGCATCATACTCATATCCTTCATCTCGGAATCAGAAGTCAAGGCTTGCTTGTAGGTAACAACAAGGATTTCTAAATAACTCATCAAAATCAGGCTCACATCACCAACATTGTAATAATATAGGTTTGGATCAGCAACACTCTTGTTGAAATCCAAACTCATCAAGAATCTATCTATCTGATATAGTTTCCAACTCATGGATGGTAGTATAGATGGAAGTGTATCGGGTTTACTAGATCGAGTGTCTCATCATAGACAATTCCCTTTGTTTGTGAGAAACTATTGGCTATAGATATTGTTTGGTATTTCTCGACACTTCCATCAGTTGCATTCTTGATCTTATAGATACACTTGGAAGTTACCACAGACTTCCCTTCTGGTCCCTGAATAATATCTTATACATCATTATTTAAGATATATCAGTATTCTTCTGTTATGGCATCTTGCCATACATTTTCTCATGTTGTTTGTCTAAGACAATGAGGCTCAGCATCAATGAAGTGGCTCATTACTGAAGGATAGCTCAAAAATCTTTTTTGCTTTCTCGGGATGTGCCTTGAGAGGCTTGTATGTTTCTCTGCCTCTTGCAAAGTGAGTCTAGGTAGGCCTTTTATGCCCTACTACAATATCTCTGAACATATCAATTGGACCAACTGGATCAACTGGAATAATGTATGTCTCCCTCTGAACTGTTGAAGGGGGAGAAGGTATTTGTCTTACTGTCAATCTCAATCTGAGATTCTCTGGATCTTTGAAAGGATATTTCTTCAAGGACAACGTTTATGCTTGTTCTTGTATAATGAACAAATTAAATATGGTTTGGACTCCCGTACCAGGGATAATGGTCCAAGTCTTTGAGAGTTCCCATACTAGGAATAATATCCTTCATTTATTTAAAAAGCAATCAACTATAAGATTAGAGATCAATTGATTTACCTAGTTTGTAATTGTGTCCTTTTAGAGGAAGTATTTCTCCTCTCTCTTCTCTTCACTCTTTTGAGGTGGATTTGGATCTATGTCAGCGGTGGAAGCATATTGTCTTCCTTTCTTCCTGGTTGGACAGTTTCTTGCAAGGTGTCCATACTTGTCACATCTGAAGCACTAAATTTCTAAAACATCTCTTCTTTGATAGCCTGGATTGGATGAAGAATTTTCACCTTTAAATGTTTCTCTGAAATGTCCTTGGAATTTTCCTCCCTTCTTTGTATGAAGTGCAAGAGCATGATTTTCTTCTGAAGAATCTTCCACTCTATTTCTAAGTCTAAGTTCTTCTTGAGTGCAATATGTCCATAGACGATCAAAGGTTGGTAGGGCTTCTCTTCCACTGATACTCTGAATGAAAGACTCCCATGATTTTGGAAGATTCTAGAGAGTGGTTAAGACAAGTTCTCTATCAGACATGATTTCCCCAATGGTCTTTAGATGTTCTTTAATCTCTTATAACTTCATAAAGAAGAGTGTGACTATGTCACCCTTCGTCATCTTGGTACTTTGAAGTTGGCTCTTTAAGTTAAGAGCTCTGAGAGTGATGTCACTTTCAAACATTCCTTTTAAATCTTCATACATATCATAGGTTGTCTTCAAATTGGCAATATGAGGCAAGAAGTGATCTCTTACTGAGTAGAAGTGATCTCTTACTGAGTAGATGATTAATTTTCTTGCTTTGACATCTTCCTTTCTTATCTTTTTCTCCATATTTGTAGTTGTGGTTGGTAGAGTTTTAGTTTGTCACATCCAAGAAGTCATCTTCTTCAAGAGTGACTAGAAGCTTTGATTTCCAAGGGCTAAAGTTGCCTACTCCATCAAGCCTATATTCTACTAATGCTATGTTCTTCATTTGATTGGTTTCTTCAAATACTTACCGACTGGATTTTGAAAACTTAATGATTAGGTTGAATTAGCAACCTTGGATTATATTGGACTTATCATTGCCAACAATCAATTTGATAGTATCACATAGATGCTTGCTGATTCAGGAAAACGCTTCTTCAGAAACCCAGAATTAATATTCTGCAGGAATTTTCGGCACCCTAGAAACCCTAGGGCCAAAAATCAAAATTTCTCGAAATTTCGTTTTGAAAGCTTCTGGAGATGCGTTGGAAGAGGCTGTATTCTTCTATGCCAAAAGTAGCCCCAACATCCAAGTATTAAGGGTTGAATCACCACTGAAAAGGAGGTCGTACGAAATTTTCTGGGAACCCTAGAAAGGTCGTACAGTGCTGCAAAAGGTGAATTGAGACTTGGTGGATGCTTGTGCAATGGGTTCTTTCAAGACCTATGCTCTGATACCATGTTGATTTTTCAATAAGTTAGGTTAAGCATGAAGTTCATTCCATGTTATCATTTAACCATAACCATAAATGTTGCCGCAACCAAGATCACAAGAAGAAGCACCATGCACAAGAACACAAGATGTATCATGGGAAACCCTTCTCAACAAGGGAAGAAAACCCAACCAAATCCTTTGCTATATTTTTCAAGAGAAAGATCTTTACCACCAAGATAAACCCTAGCACATAAGAGGGTGCTTCAAACCCTAGATCTCTAATGCCCAAGAGAGGTGGGCACTTTTCCCAAAGAAGTGTACTTGCTGAAATTTCCAAACTCACAAGAAAGATATGATTTCACAATGGGGAATCTTCCTTTACTTATATTAGACTTGTCCTATCAACAGAAGTGTCTATTGACTTAATAGGGTCGACCTCGCTAAGTCACAATATAATAATAATAATAATTATTATTATTATTAACCAGATTAATTATCTTTTACATTTATTACTAATCACATTAAGGTGGGGTCAACCTGTACCCTTTACATAAAAATTAGGGTTAGAGGCAAGTCTAACTCTTGAACAATATATATAGCAAAGTCTCTGATACACCCACTAGTGCTCATCCACTAGGGACACATCCATAGGAATGGTATATCTCTAGTTCACTACATTACACAGAAGAACCAAAACTTCACACATTCACCTGCGCTCATCCATAAGCATGTCCACTCTACAGATATTCTTTCCCATTGTCTCACACAGGAGAATCATCTGGAGTCTTCTCGTCAACTCTGCTGCTCAAAGGAGGCTAATACATCATCTTCATTTCTATTCACATGACGATGCACCCAGCACTTTAGGATTTCACACGTTCACCTTGTGCTCAGCCACATGCATGTCTAACTCAACAAATCGCCTTTCCCACTGGATAATCATCCGGAGTTCTTCTCAACTCTCTGAATGGAGGAGGTCAACTCTACGTTCCTAGCTCTGTCTCGGGCAGGGACCACGTACCCTTCTTAGGGGTTTTCTCTCGGGTTTGTAAGCTAAGAGAAAGACTCACATAACTGCAATGATCCACATCTCACAGGTTTGTAAGTTGGAGAATGTCTCACATAGCTGCATTTATCAACAGAAACAAGGTTGATTATTGCTCTTCCTTGGTCTAATTGTCTAGCAAGTACCTTGACTTGGTTGTGTTCAACAAGGTGGATTATTGTTTTTCCTCAATGTAGTTATAGCTAGCAAGGACGACCTTCCTTGGTTGGAGCCAATAAGGTGGATTATTGTTATCCCTTGGTCTAGTTGTAGCCAGCAAGGAGGACCTTGATCTGGTTGAGGCCAACAAAGTGGATCATTGTCTTCCCTTGAGCAGTGGAAAACCAACAAGGATGACATAAAGGAAATCAATGCTAGCCATGTACATTAATTGTAAGCCCTTTATTAGTTGGGAACTAACAACGAAAAATTGAAAGTTGGTTGGAGTTAGTCAAATAGACTAACCATGTATCCTTGATTGGTTGTGAGCTAAAAAGGAATCGCTAAACTACATGGTGATAGGCAAGTAGATTTCCCTTATATCCTTCATTGGTTGGGAGCCAACAATGAAGGGCATAAGCTATTTGAGATCTAGCAAGACACACTAACATAATATACTTGGATGGCTAGTCAATGCTAATAGGGCATGTGGAAATATTTGTGCTTGCATGGATAGAGACTTGCAAGAAAGCCTTGAACTAGTGCAACGCGAAAAAGATGGATTAAAATCTCTACTTTTGGTTTGAAGGAAGACTAACATGTTGTTTTGAGACCAAATATTATTCTTTATACTTTATACACAAATGTAGTTCTGATATGGTAAACATGTAATATCATTATATATGTTATTATTGATATTTTGTGAGTGGATGTATTTTGCACCCTTGCATGCATGATCAATATATGGTTGTTGACATTTGAACAATGAATACACTTTGCACATTTAAAATTTTGAGATCCTTAAATGTTGGTATAATATTATCATGCATATTGGTTATGAATGTGATCTTTAATATGATGTAATGACGTGTCCATGAGATATTTGGATGAATGATAAACTTATCAAAAAAGGCTAACCAAACCAAATAACCTTTGTCTTGGTTGTAGTGGAGCACTTGCCTCAAGGTCAAATCAACACAATCAAATATGAATATTGTTGGAAACTTCATTATCACTAATAATTATGATATTTACTTTCATCAATGCATAAAAATAAGATGAGTTGAAACTAATCCTATAATTTCATTATGAAAAAGAGGGCATGGTCTCTAACTCAATAGTAAGTAACAAGAAAAATACTCAGCAAGCATAATGATGCCTCTGTTGATTGTTAGATTTGATAAAGTGGAAAATAAATGGCACATGTTACAAGTCCTTAAGATCAGTTGGGCAATACAAAGGGAAAGAATAAGCATGATGTTGAAATCTATAACCTAGCACCCGAATGTTAACTCAAATAAAAATGTTTTATTAATTAATAGCATAGCTAAATTGCTCAACAAAAATCAGCGAAAGCATAAAACACAGAAACCATAACACATTTGCACACGAGATTTGGGTAAACACCTCTGGAAAAACCCCTTGCGGGAAAACCAGTTATGTGATGATTTTATTGCTATAAAATAAGGGCTCTCGTCCTGGTATAATGGCCCTTCTAAGGAAATACAACTACATCTAATAGCCTAACGCACCTAGCTTTTATCTCCCCAGCTGCCCCTTTGCACCATTTCCCCGACCCCTGCCCTGACACATCTGAGTGCTCACTCACTCTTTGTGTACCATCACTCTCCTTCAATATGACTTCTGGGGCCCAAACTCGACCCTCTCTGGCAAACACAACTTAGCTTGTTGCTAGATCACACTTAGATCTCCATGTCTCTAGCTCAGATGGTGAGAATCACTTGTGATGATGAGAAATGAGGCTCTCTTAGTCTTTTATAAACCCTAGCCTTTCTCTCATTTAATCATGGCCCTTAGATCTTCTCCTCAAGATCTATATTTGATGGTGGGGACTTAATCAATCGTTGAGATAAATTAAGTCAAGATCAACGGTTGTGACTTAATCTCATATTGACTTAAGTCATCTCCCGCCACGCCACTACTAAATAGTCTAGACATATGATGGACCCTTTCACATTGTTAGACACCCCAAATGTAAAAGTACCTTCCCGAGATGCACTTTCTAACACTCCCTCTTAACAAGGGAGGTACTAGCACTGGAGATGCCTCCTCCATGATCTACATCTATGTCGGTCTCTCCCTCTGATTCTGAGAGACATGCTCCCTCTGGATCTGTATACTCGGACTCCTATGTATTGTAGCTACCTCTACCTGTTGCATTGAAGCCATCTGAGTATCCCCACTCATCTCGCTGGGACCACTCCCACCACGTGGGTATGCTAAGGAGATCCTCCTTCTCTCTCAAGAATGATCCAACTAATCCTTTGCTCCTCCTAGAATAGTAGATGGGTTGTCCTCATATCCTGTACAGCTGACCCTCACTATGGTCAATCATAACAAGTACCCCTGGAGCTTCTCCCCGTGTATAGAAAATATGGACTGCACAACCATAAAACTCAACTCCATAGCATTGATCCTCCAAGACTGCAGCTAAGAGCACACTGACTCTCATCCCTGGTACATAGAGTACCCCAGTCACCCTTAGAGTCCTGCCTGACTCTATCTAGAGGGTCATTGTTCCTTCTACCCTGACTATTGCCATGTTAGTGTGAATCCCACACCTCACGAATCCCCTAGCCTGGGCTGAGAACTCCTGGAACGCATCCTCCTCTCCAGTCATGTGACAAGTGGCAGCATTGTCTATGTACCACCCTTCTCTGGGTACTTGTTCTCAATGCTCCTAGAAGCCTCATGCCCCTGAGCATCCTGCATGGCCATCACAAACCACGACTTCTTTTGGACGGACTTGGAAGGCTACTCCTTCCCACCTGAACCTGAAGGTTGACTCCCTATGCATTGCTCAACCTTCGGAGCTACCTTCTCCTCATTCTCCATCACCTTGCTTGCCATTACTTGCAAACCACTCCATTGATCTCTAGATGAAAGTCCTTCTTCACTCATATGAGATCCCTTGAAGCATAGTCCTTCGTGAATCAAGAAAACTTGAGGCTGACCATTGCCATTTGCCTCCTTAGCTGGCTGCCCGGACCTCTGCCTAAGACTGCCCGCAGCCTCGTGCTACCTTTGAGTCCTTCTTTGAGCTGCCTGGAGCCTTTATGGGCACTCCCCAGCGCTACCACCCTATTTCCCAAGAGTTGTGCACACTGCCCAGAACTTTTGTTCGCTGCCTAGGGCACGTTGCCGCCACCAAAAATAAATCTGGGCAGCCTGCCCACTGCTCAGGTGCTTCACAGACCTGCCCGAGGCCTACCCGCACTCTCTACTGCTGCTCGGCGACTTTCTAGGCCTGTCTGGGCAGTTCTACGGTTGTTCTGGCGGCTTAGCAACTGATGATTTAGTGGTTGGCGACTACTAGCCACGTGTTGTTGGTGGCTCTCCATGCACACAGCCCCACGTGGCCTCCTTCTCCTGGCGACTTGCTCGGCCCTTGCTTGGCGGCTACTTCTTCCTCTGTCCAGCAGAACTCTTCTCACGACTGCAGTCCACACTTGTTGTCGGTGCAGCCTCCTTTACAACACCCGTGCTCCGAACAATTTCCCTGTCGCTCCATGCCTCCGCCACCACTTTCGGTTGTCTTTTCTTTGGCGGTCGTTCTGCAGCTGTGGCAGATGCTTAATTTCCATCTGCCAAATCTCTTGTCCTCGTGCCTTTCACTGCCTACAGATTACTCGCCCAGCAGACATATCTAACTCTGCCTGCGGCTTCCGCTAGATTGCTTCCTTCAGCGCGTGCGCCCAGTCTATCACCTCGTCACACTGCTCGAATGTTGTCGGTGATCTCCTGCTGGCAGTCTCTCCGCCCAGCAACCTCTGCCTCCATTCCTCGTTTGCCTTTTTCTATCGAAGCTTGCACCAGCACCCGACCTCCGCAAATCTTGTACGGCTCAACTTCTTGTCAGTCGGCGTTCACACCCTTCGACTCTACTCAACAAGGGTGCTCGATCCAGCTGCTATGTTGGTTGTTGTAGCACGGCTCGACCCCTCTGTCATCTGCAGACTTTCCTCGGGTCTCCACGCTGGCGCACACCTCACTCACCAGCCCGATCTCTTCTACCATCGGCGGCTACCTTGTGGGTTGTTCCACGGAATTTCTTCCACGTGGATCTCTTGTGCAGTTGATGACTCCTTTCTGTAGTGCCTCTTCGCCCAGCCGCCCTCAGCATACACACTTCTGCAGCCGTCAATTTCTCGACCCTCAGTCCGATAATTGGCGGCTCCTTCGTCTAGCTGCTCTTCACATCTGAGTTCTGCAGCAATCGACCACAGAAGTCGATACACAATATCACAGCCCGATCTGAACAGTCTATACGTCGTACGGGTCTGTACGAACAGTACCCTTTTTTTTTGTCTTACCCGCAGCTACAAATCTGTTCCCGCAGACTTGTCTTCTCGTTGCCTATCTCGATCAATGTAAAACTGGCTTCACCTTCAGGAACCTGGCTCTGATACCATGTTGAAATCTTTAACCTAGCACCTGACTGTTAAATAAAAACGCTTTATTAGTTAATAGCACAGCTAAATTTCTCAACAAAAATCAGCAGAAGCATAAAACACAAAAACCATAACACATTTGCACACGAGATTCGGGAAAACACCCCGAGAAAAACCCTTGGGGAAAACCCAGTTATGTGATAATTTAATTGCTATAAAATCAGGGCTCCCGTCCTAATATAATGGCCCTTATGAGGACATACAGCTGCAGTTGATAGCCTATCCCACCTGGCTTCTATCTCCCTAGCTGCCCCTTTGCACCCTTTCCCCGACCCCTGCCCCGACACACCCTGAGTGCTCACTCACTCTTTGTGTACCATTACTCTCCTTAGATCTAACTTCTAAGACCCTAACTCAACCCTCTCTGACAAGCACAACTTAGCTTGCTGCTAGATCACACTTAGATCTCCCTGTCTCTAGCTCAGATGGTGAGAATCACTTGTGATTATGAAAAATGAGGTTCTCTATGTCTTTTATAAACCCTAGTCTTTCTCTCATTTAATCATGGCCCTTAGATATTCTCCTCAAAATCTAGATCTAACGGTGGGGACTTAATCAATCGTTGAGATAACTTGAGTCAATATCAACAGTTGTGACTTAATCTCACATTGACTTAAGTCATCTCCCACCACTACTAAATAGTCTAGACATATGCCCYGACACACCCTGAGTGCTCACTCGCTCTTTGTGTACCATTACTCTCCTTAGATCTAACTTCTAAGACCCTAACTCGACCCTCTCTGACAAGCACAACTTAGCTTGTTGCTAGATCACACTTAGATCTCCCTGTCTCTAGCTCAGATAGTGAGAATCACTTATGATTATGAAAAATGAGGTTCTCTATGTCTTTTATAAACCCTAGTCTTTCTCTCATTTAATCATGGCCCTTAGATATTCTCCTCAAAAT
>ML805670.1:116458-144045 GCA_009831015.1 Picea engelmannii
AAGGCCATATGAGGAGCTATGCATTGACACAAGGTCAAAGGCTTAGGGAGAAAGTGAAAGGGAATACCCTAAAACAAGCCATATGAGTAGAGGATATGCATTGACACAAGGTGAAGGGCTTAGGGGGGAAGTGAAGGGGAACAAGGGAACACCCACAGGCAAAGGGCAAAGGGCTTAGGAAGAAGGGGGAAAAGTGAAAGTGGAGCAAACTATCCATAGATGATTTTACGGGTTAAATTTCGCCAATGGGCTAATTTTCCATGTTTTTTTCCAAAAATTATTTTACCTTAAAAATCACCAAAATTATATAGAAACTATATTAAATCCTTAGAAATTTGAATATTTTTACAAAACTATCGCCAAACATTTTACATTTTGCATATTAAGGACTAGTAAGATTAGCCCATGTTTCTACATTTTAATATAAATTTTCATCCTTAAAATTATCCCTGAAACCATCCCTAGTAACTTGGTCATGTCTGATTCAATTAAGCATAAGAAAAAACTTTAGCGATAAAAAATTAGCCTTGTGTTATAAGCTTAACACCTAACAAAATCTTGCAAGGCCATAAATCACGTGATGTTTCCATTGTGAGGGGCTCTCTTCTTCCTCATTATGAAAATTTCTCTCCCAAGGGTGGTTATTCTCCCCCACTTATGAGTTTCTTGTATTATGGCCCTGTTTAAAGAAATTCCCATGTTGTGGGAACAATTTTCACATGTTAAAATAGTTTTCCCCTATGTTGTGGGCACAATTTCCATATGTTGGATCGTTGTAGTGGTGAACATAAGAACTTGGGGTGGATTTCTTGAGAGGAAACCCATTGCTCTCTCCTTGGGGTGTATGCATTCCCCTTGTACTCCAATTTCGTTGGCGTTAAAAGAGCATAGGAACCTATGAGGGGTTCCCCTATGTAGAGGATGTTGCATAATGCCACCGTATACATTTTTTTACTAAGTTTTTCATGCTTCTCCCACACCAGCGAGTAAGCTGGTGGTAACATTTTTCTACCAAGTTTTCCATGCTTCTCCCACACCAGCGAGTAAGCTGGTGGGATTACCATGAGATTGCTGCCATTGAAAGCTGATTTATCCCAGAGAGAGTCAGAGAACCCATGGCCCATGTCATTCCATAGCCTGGCAATTGTGTAGTTTTCCACTATGGCTGGGAGGTAAATTGTCTAAATTGTTCCCCAACAACCATTTGTTCTCGTGTTAATTCTTATTTTCATTTTCTGTCATGTATATTTATTGAAAAGAATAAGAGGTTGGACACTCTGGAATGTGTTGGTCAAAATGTTTTGAATGTTGTGATGAATATATGGTGCAAATTGTTGCAAAGAATTTCATTTGGAAGGGCTTATCTACCATGTGCCTGTTTTAGATAGCCCATATAGAATTCTATTTTTGCAATAAGTTATCTTGGATATTGTATGTTAAAATTTCTGATTAAATAAGCATTTATAGCCAGCTTTTCCAGTGGCTGTGCTCATGTGAAATTCCGTTATTTCAAGTATAGTTATTGTTATAGTAGTTAGTAGACCAGTGGTTTTGGGAAGAGTTTATCGATACCATGTAATATGCACCTCGTTCTCTCGATGGAGTTATCGAGGGAATTGGGTGAGATTAGACCCTCTGGAAGACATATTAATGGACACAATGTCAATGAACTTCCTCTACAACATTTTCAATTTCAAGAGCCAGCACATTCTCATATTGCCTTCACACAGTAAAAAAGCTCACTTCTTAAATCACAATGCCAGAATGATTCCGTATTAATTGCTCCAAAACCCCACATCTGGGAACCATTTGTATGATTAACCATAGCTTCGTTCACATGCAGATCTTACACTAATCCAACAAGACTAAGGGTGAGATGAAGGCGAGTTGTGGACTGTAAAAGCAAGTGTGAGAGCAACAAAGTGCAAGAATGATGGTATCATTTCACACTTCGCTGTCCTCTCGAAAATATCACTGATTAAGTTTATAAACATCTCTCAAGTGGGAAACCCACAATTCTGCAACAAGATATGAAGGCAGGTCCTGGTGGATAAAATATAAATGTCAGGCAGAGATTTCTACTGCTCACAGATTCAATCTTTAATTAGTGTCTACATGTCGAGATAACAAGCAACGTTCCATACTGCATTTACTTGGCACTGCCTCCAATAGATCTTCAAACTGGAAAAAGGTTTAAGCCCTTCATGATGATTTAATAAAGCCTCACCAATCATCTATAGTAATTCTTGCTAGTGTCGAAAAGGTAAGCCATAAGTTCCAAAATCTTGCACTAAAAAAATATCTATGACCAGCTTTTGCACTCTTGCCATCAAATATTGAATTCCCTTTTTAGATAAAAACCATTTAAATGCAGAAATTTCTGCAGCGCAAATCCCTGCTTCACTATATATAATTTTACATTTTGGAATATGCTTACATCCCAATCTGGAAAGTGTTTAGAATCCACTAAAGAAACAACAGCATATTAAAAGTTTCCCTTTCTACATGTCACGAATACACTGTAAATTCATGTGCATTTATACTGCATCTGGACATAGGCCAACTTTGAAGCTGCTTATATATAAAGTTTCTTATTTTCATGGCTTTTAAGGAATAGATTTCCATTTTAGATTTTCCTACAATTTTCCGACTTTGGTAAGCTGACAAGCATTCTTATTTGCGTGATTTTGCAAGTTACATGGAGAATAAAATAACAAATAATACTACACTTGCCACTGAATGGCAAATAATGACCCCTCACATCAGTTCCGGCTTGTTTCTGGGCAGAACAAGTAAGAGATCAATCTGCTAACCTGGTGATAGAATCAGAACCATATACTGCGTAAAAGTAAACTCATTAAAACTGGTCTCATGCTGCAACTGGCGTCGGCCTTTTACTGGTCTTGATGCCCTTAATAGCTACAATGGAAGCAAAACTCATCTTTAGCTTGTACAACCTCAATTATTATTAGTGCTTGAAACTTCAGATCTTTATCCCAATAGTGGAAGAGAAATATTATTGTTAAAAATTAATCTGGTTGTAACCATGTTGATCATTTAGAAAATAAGAACCTACCTTCAGCATAATCCTTTGCTCCAAATACTGCAGATCCTGCCACCAGTGCATTGGCTCCAGCTTCAATAACCTAAAATAGAGAGCGATTAGTAAAATCTGCAATTGCAAGATAAAAGTAGCATCTGAGAAAAATCCCAAATCAAAAACAATATAAAAACTTTAATGTGCACCTTGTAGGCATTTGAAGGAGTAACACCACCATCCACCTCAATCCATGGGTTCACGCCCTGAGAACTGACTGGTTAGTTTATGATTCTCAGGTTGAAGGATCTCTAGTGGCCTATAATACCATGCAAATCAGCACAATAGAAGCAACATTAATATAGTGCACTTGAGATCTGTCCAGTTCCTTACCCTCTCTGCACACATTCTCCGTAGGTCTGAGATTTTCTTGACTTGACTTTCTATAAAGCTCTGTCCACCAAATCCGGGATTGACTGACATGATTAAGACCAAGTCTACCACTGTCAATGTTACCAACAACACAGTACAACATTAGTCATAAACCTTCTTGAAACTAAGAAGTTCCTTGCGAACCCAATAATCACAAGCTAAAACAAAATGTCATATTCATTCAACATATCATCTGTGTCTTATTCTCTTACATAACCATGCATCAGTGCACATCTGCAATGAATGTGCATAACAAGGTAAATAAATGATGGAGTTCAATGAAGAGGCTACAAAATGCTGGCATAGGCTATTAAACGCTTGCAAACCCAGTTCTTTGTATTGATCCAAAGAATAAAAAAAAAATAGCCATATTTTTAATTTTTTAATGAAGAGACCAAAAAGTAGAAGCTACAAATGAAAAGTTTATTGGAAGACCAAGTTCAATTGCCAATTGCAGAAACGAAACTGGGGAAAAGAAAAGCCTAGTGCTGTCAAGAAATTTTTAACCAAGTCAGAAGATGTAAGTCAAAGACAAACCAAATTCACCATACCTCTTCAAATAGATATTGTACTAAATTAGAAACTATTTCAGCCAATTTCTAAAAGAGAAGTGCAATCATGTGATATGTCAAAAACAAAGACATTAGACTCACATTCTTTAATTTTTTAACACATAAGTAATTACAGAACCAAAATGTCTCTTTGAAAAGACAAGTCATCTAAAGGACTAGTTGGTAGGAGAAAAAGTAAACTGGAAAGACAAGATCTTCAACTTTATATATCAGTTTCTATTTGTTGTTATTTTTACCACTGTATTGTGTTATTATGTGTCGCTTTATGATGTGGTGCATTTTAAATGCAAATACACATTGAATAAATCATAAAGAACTTTTTAATAAGATATATATTATAAACCCATGCACAACCATGAATGAAATCCCTCCATTTGATACCAGCAAGCAACTTGTTAAAAACAAAGCAGATAATGTTTAGATGTGCGTCATATACTATTCCAATGCCTGTGTAAATACATATAGAAGTGCTATTTTGAATAAATTGTTTGTTAATGTATTTTGCAAATAAAATAGATATATAATGCTATTTTTTTAACAACAATTTGTGAATTTTCCATTAAAGCTTACCGTCAAGCACATATTCTATACAACTTAATGGAGTTGCCGGGTTCAAAACTACTCCAGCTTTCGCTCCAAGACTCTTGATCTGAATTTCAAAGAGAAAAAAAAATAAAGACAACCATTATAATTTGACAAACAACGAAGTATAAGCCAATAATGGCCATAGATGTTTCATATGTTTATATGAGGAAAATACCTCTAAGGCCATGTCCAAAAAGAATTTATGTACCATGTTGCATGCTAGAAATTAAAATATACAATAATGAGAACATTTTTCCATTTAGGAATATGCTCAAGCAAACAACCACAAGGATTGGAAAAAGGTTGGACTCCAGACACCAGAGCTTGGATGGAAAACTTGCTAATGACAATGGAGATTTCCCAAAGGATATTGAAGCCACAAGAATTATTTTAGTATGCTTTCTCCCAATAAGAGGTTGTGCATAACAATTTTGTTGTGCTCTGGTACTTATTATGCAGTTTCCTTAGGATCAGAGGGAACTTTAAAACAACAAATCACAAGTCAATAAATTAGATTCACATGAAAACAGAAAAAGCTGGTTGAAGTATGCGTATCAGAGTCAATTTAGCATCGCTATCCATTACAATGTCAATTAAAGTCATACAAGTAATTATATTGATTATAATAACAAACGAGAGAAAATCACATGGTAGGAAAGCAAGGGCTGATAGGGAAGTGTGCAGATGCCCAAATGACATCACATCTGCAAAGTTACAATTATAACTTATAATATGGATGATAAACACAAAATCATATTCAATGAAACAGGCCCAAAAATCTTGGTATTTGAGAGGAATAGGATCCAGAAGAACAATCTGAATGTTTCTTTCATTTAAGAAAACAATTACCTGGTAAAATGCATAAGTTAACTCTTTGAGTAACATAAGTATGTCCATGCTAATAACTCAGAAAAGAGTGAGCAACAATCTGACAAATAAATGCAAATATACACCAACAATTTTTTAATCTTGCGAGAGACTTCAAAAAGATTATTTTTAAAATGCTTAGAAGTGATAAGAATGTTACTCTTAGTCTTTATCCCTAATGATGGGTGATGCATTCACCAGAAACATCTGAATTTCAAATCTACACAGTTATATTCAAAAATCTTTATAGCAAAACAAAAATGTTGGTAATCAGGATTGTTCTTAACAAATTTATGCCCATTAAGCCTGTGGGCTGCATAGACATGCATAATTACTAATAACCATTAGAGGGCTTAATCTATGTGATTCTCTGTGCCATATCACAACTAAGCATTATCAATTTACTCATAGTTTTGTTCTTGAATAATGATATTAACGTGACAGGTTTTGAAAGAAAGGGGCCAATGCATCATAACTCAACTATGAACAGACTGAGAAACTAGGATTGGTTGATCTCAACATATTGTACTATAGATGTACTATCTAATAATGTATTGAGTACGTAGTTCATCATAAATCTTGAGCTATTAACTTCCACCAAACTGTCTCTCAAATAAAGATATTAGAGAATAACCCCACCTGATTTACTGTTCGGTGCAAATGGATAGTGGAAGATTGCTCACAGTGTACACTAACAATGTCTGCACCAGCCTTGATAAAATCTGGTACACGTTGATCCGGTTCAACAATCATCTATATTGAATGAGTTGAAACGTTAGTAAATCAATTAAGACATTTAAAAGCAAGGCCATAAACTCATAATTCACAGACATCAGAAAACAGTAATCACAATTGACTATCAGATAAACCCATCTTTTATCTCGCAATTAATACATGAAAAGTTAAAACTAAAATATCCAAGGACCACATCTAATGCTTGCTCTGAACAATAGACACTCACACGGAAAAAGTCATATAAGAAAGAGTGTCAATTATACCAAATGTACATCCAGTGGCAAATCTGTCACGGGTCGTAATGCAGCAACCACCAGAGGTCCAATGGTAATATTTGGCACAAAACGCCCATCCATAACATCAACATGAACCCAATCACAACCTGCCAACTCCACAGCTTTGACCTGTGAATCGTAAAACATAAGTCTCTGAAATCAACAGCTGGACCAGTTTAGACATAGCATCAAAGATTTGCAACTAAAAAAATTCTAAACATCATGCAAAGCGGCCTCTCTTTTTTCTTTTTGGGTTGGTAAATCGCCCTTTGTTAAGGAAGTGGGCTTAACTTCATCTTATGGATACAATAAAAGAGTGGTATCTATTCAGTCAAATTAACACGACATCACAACTCAGGGAGACTTGATCAACTGCATTGCCATGGAAAACATGCCCACCAGGTTTTGAACCTGGGTCATCCTCATGGGAAATCTCAAACTTACCACCAGACCACAGCACGACAGACATGCAAAGCAGCATCTAACTTTAACACATTTTATGAAAAATCTCGAGGAATGGCAGCTTTTCATGGCAATAGATATCCATAATCCTAATAACTTCCTTAAGAGCCCGACTGCAGGAGAAACTATAGGAGCCCATGATTCAAAGGAGTCCAGACCCAAACTAGGATTGGATGATAAACCCAGGAGTTTATTATCTGAATTTTGATGAAGCCGTAAAGTATAATCCTAGACAAGGCATAGGTACAGGAGCAGTTAGAGAGAGCAGAGGGGACGTTTTCCTAATGTTTCCTATGAGACTGATATTTCTGACAATTAAGCTAATTTTATTAACTGATCCTAGACTTGAAGCTAAGTTTGTCCTTGAGGATTTGACAGTTAAAGGTGGAAGGGTACACCTATCTGGCTGCTAACTTAGATGAAAGGGAAATAAACCAATGAGAATTGAAAAACAAATTATCTGAGGGAAGAGATTAAGTAGCTCCTAAGAATGTTGATGAAGTGGATATGAGACATGTCCTAAGGAAGAAAAAGTTGGCCAATATCTTGGAAAACCTGGGAGTTTGCTCAAATCAAAAGCCAACTAAATTCAAATTTAAGGATATACTGATGGGATGGAGTTGTGATCAAGTAAAGGGATGGGTAAAAGTTCAATTTTAAGAAGTAATAACAGCATAAAGTTTCAATTGTGTCAACCAATTTTTCAAAACCAATTCCATTGTCAGGTTTTTGAGTTGATCATAACTTAAAGATGCATAGTGTGCCATTTAGGACGAATGGCAAAAAAGATTAGAAGGTTTTAAATCCATCTTATCACCTTATTACCTCTAATGCTGTGGCAATGATGAGAGAAGAGAGTACCTACCATGAGAATACAGGAATTAGCAGAATAGTTGGGGGAATGACAGGGCACTCAAAATGAGATGGAAGATGCATGTTAAAAGACCATAGTACCTTTGGACTCCTAATTTCAGATTGACTCTGCTGCCAATGTTACCTAGTCTTGGCCCCCCACGTACTCTGATGATTGACCCCATTTGACAAGCAGGAACCTTGGGATCCAGAATGTGAACCATCTAGGAGACACTGCCCAGATTAGCAGTCAAGGATAAAGACCCCCATAAAGTCTCAAGACGAAGCTAAGTTGTAGGAACTGTCATCCTCCCATGTTCTGGTTTTTAGACATTTCGAAAAGCATTTCCATATTTCCCCATGTTTCTGGGCCCGTCATCCTCCCATGTTCTGGTTTTTAGACGTTTTGAAAAGCATTTCCACGGATCCACATATTTCTGGGCCAGAAACACAGCAAAACGTGAAAATGCATTTTGAAACATCTGGAAATGTCTAAAAACGGTTTGGGGGGAGTTTTGGGATATAAAAACGTGCCCCAAAATGACAGACTGAGATTCCAAAACGTCTCCACCCAAACAAGGTGTTTTTGGCCCAAATAAGGCATGTTTTGGTCCCAAAAAAGCACTTCAAAGGTGCATAGGACCCGCAAAAGGCACAAAAATGCCTAATGACAGGAAAACAACGATGAAAAAAGTCTAAAACCATTCTAATTTTCTTGATCAATTTATTCAAATTTGCATGACAATGTGCTTTCTCCATGAAATACATATCCCAGGGAAACCAACCACGCACTTCCCCTTGTTTTGAGGATGGCACCCAAGGTAAACCAGATTCTTCAAGGCTCAAGGCTAATACAACAATATACTCATGAAGAGATCAACATGTCACTTGCATGAATTGATCCTGGGTGGGGAGGATAACATTCCTCCTCACAACCCCCTGGACTGAGGCTGGGCTAGACCCAATGACAGCAAGATAATGTGCTATTTAAAAAATATATCTATATTTTGAAATATTTATATTTTTTGTATTTTTTAAACTCAACATTTACATGTTTCCAAAATTTAGAGGGGTCACATTTACATGTTTCCAAAATTTAGAGGGGTCACATTTCCACAATGTACCCATTTCAGAAACTTGTACCTATTTCCACGTCTCGTGCAACATAGAAATGATGCTTATATACAAATACGTTAGCAGGTTGGCATTTAAGTGCATGGGAGTGAGGTGTCCAAAATTCAAATACTCCTCAAGGCTTCACTTGCTCGTGCCTCCTCTTAGTAATCATAAGGGATAATTTGGGTGGTTTCCACTTGCCCTATCACAGCCCCCTCTCTTTCCCAAGGCAACCTTTTCCATATTTTTATATTAGTCACTTTTTTAAGCTTGCATCACACAGGCATCATAACATAATTTATCTACTAGGAAAAAGCCAAAGATTCCTAGATGAACTAATATATTCTCTACTGGGGCCTTAGACTTGAGCTCGACATGCAATGTTACCAATATTGTGTCAGTGAACATATCATTGAGGATCCAAAATATATAACTTATCGGCAATATCAGGGAAAATATCAGAAAATATCGGCAACTTAAAAAGATACAAAATATTCATTTTTTCGAACATCAAAAGAAACAACAACACATCAAACAAACACATTGCAGATAAATATGAAAATAAAACTGATATATAACATGCATAAGATGTCAAGTGATACATCACACATCAATACCGAATTCTGATACATGTCCTAAATCCTCACCAGCTGATACGAAATCACATCAAAAAATAATAAAATATCTCATTATTCATCATAATGAGTCATCTAGATTCTGCAATGATAGGTGTTACACCTTAGATTCTCTACAATGTACCCTACATTTTTTTCACGAGATGTGACCACTCTGATGAGCCCAAAGTGTGATGATTTCTTTGTACGTGACCATGATGGGATGATTGATGTACAAGTGTTGGTTAGTTGGTTGCCCAGATCCCCTTAGTTGGACGGTCATGGCATGTCCTTTTAGTCCCCATTCTCAGGGTGCTTGGTTTTATTACTCCGACTGACTATCCCTTAGAGGTGGTAACTCCCTCCAAGTCGGGCATTTATGTCATGGGTAGGTATACAAACATTCCGAGGTCAATCTACTAGGATAAATGATTTACGGGGCACTAATTATTCACTTATTCTTTTGCTATGCAAAAGGTGATTGCACTTTGTAGGGGTTGTCGTACCCATGGTTTAGCACACCTATTTTACCCCACATGGACCCCCTCTTTCTTATGTATGTACCACACTTTCGTCATGGGCCCTTGGAGATGATTCTACACATGACTGTCCAGCTTCACATTTCTCAAGGCACACTTTGGTCATGGGCCCTTGGAGATGATTCTACACATGACTGTCCAGCTTCACATTTCTCAAGGCAGTCTCACGGCTCTCGAGGCATATCACATTTTTCAAGGCATTGGTCACATGGACAGGCTATTTGCATCCACGTGGACACCCTCTACATTTTCCATGTGGAAGATGCTAGAGCGTTCCCCTCTTTTGGCACTTTTGGAGTTGTTTTGCTCACTAAAGAGAGACAACCCTCACATGGGGCACTTTATGACAATTGTGGGGTCATTTTGAGTCCACTTGGATGATGTGGAAGTCACTTAAGTGACTTTACACTTTGAGGATATGACATGGCACTCACTCATGATGATGTGGATGGACTTTTGATCACCTTTTGAAGACTTAATAGCCCAAATGGAGTCGTCATCAACTTTTAGAGGGTTTATTTGGACTTTGGGAGAGTTCGCTCCCCACTTTAGGGGTAAACTTTGGATCTAGGGTGACCAAAGATTATTCCTTTCCATATTTTGAGGCCTCCCATGTGCATTTTAGATGGCACCTTGCACCCTAAGGGAAAATCATCCCTCGTAGAAGGTTGACATCACCTCTTTATGAGGGTTTTCTGCATGTAAAGTATCATTTCATTGTATTTTGACTTAGTCTCCAAGTTATGTGGATGACAAGTCACTTTATTTTATTTTCTAAACCTAGATTTAGGGAATAAAGAATGGGAGGGAAGTTGTGAGCCTCATCTATAAATAAAGGCACTCCTCTAATTCAAATAGTTGTGAATTGTTGGAGATCATTTGAAGCCATTAATAGAAGATCTTTTACTTGGTGTTTTGGTGTCAATTCTTGGGGCTCTTTCTTTCTTGGTTATTCTTCTTACTTCAAAGACTATTGTGAATGTTCAAGTTTCTACTAAAGCTAGTAAGATCAATCCATTGAGGAGTTGCACATCTACTTGGAAGGAGGATGTCTAGGATTTGTATCTCTTCCATCTTCCTTTAAACGATTTGGCAAGTGTTTATCTCTTGTCTAGATTAGTTTTATACTCCTTGGAAAGGATTTTAGGTATTCTTTCCAATCTTTTGTTGATCTTGTTGGTGAAGGCCCCCTTGAGGAAACCCTTCTTGTAGGGCCTTGGTTTTCATGGTTTGTCTTGATTAGACAAAGGACTACTAGCCTTAAGGCAGTAATCTTCCACTCTAATCCATAAACATTGAATAACCAATTCATAGAGGGGCATACTTCTTAACCCCATAAGCCCTAAATGAAGACAAAGCACCAAGCTTAACTCCCAACAACCAACCACAAAAACCCTAAAAACTCAAATCTTTTCTTTTATGTCATATAAAATATAAAAATACAAAAAAACATAAAAGATATACCGTCAAAAAATATTTATTCATTTTCTAGTGCAAAGTTAATAGTTTATTTTCATTTTCTAGGCAATTTTGTCCAAGGGTTTACAATAAATTGAACTTTAATCCTAATAGGGCAAAGTAGCCCCACACATATTTGCTTAAAGGTTTTATCTACTATTTTGTAGGCTGATTTAAGAGGTTTAGCAATTCTGGAAATTAAATTGCAGCAAAGAAAATTGGAATTGATCAAACCCTAAAGCTAGGGTTTAACCCTAAAAGGTGAAATCTAACCCTACCCTAGCCATATTTGCACTTGTGAATTGTTTATAAAATATATCTAACACTTTCTAACAAAGAAATTTGTCTCCTGTGTACTTCATAGCTGTTATTTTACATTTTGGAGATTTTTGGTGAAACCCTAGGGGGATTCACCACCTCTTTTTGCAAGTTTGAGCTAATTGCATGGTTATTATTCATTTATACTTGCAATCATTAATTTCTGGGCTGTTTTTACATAGTTTATTCATTGCCCTAGCCAAAGTACCCAAGGTTTATCATTGCAAGTGCTTTTAGGCACTCTTGGGATATTTTTCCTTGCCCAAAATCTGCATTTTCTGGGTTATTTGTCCTATATCAGATTCTGGAATGTGTGGAACATAGCAAGGTGGTCTAATTTATAGCATATCATCAAGAGGTAATTCAGGTGTATCATTTGTTCTTGATTTATGTGATTAGATCTCACTCTTGTGCGGTAAAAGGTACGTGTTTCTTCATCCAAAGAGTGGCATCATAGTGTTCATTGTTGATTTATATTTCTATTGTAGCATATTTATTTTAGATCTCAGTACTTAATTAATTGGCCCCTAACCCTCTTTATATTGTGGTAGTTATTGCCCTGGTTCTTAGTTGAATATTCTCAAGGCATTTGGCTACTCCATTGGCATTGGTCTATCTAACCATATATTGATGTGTGTGTTTTAAGTGAACTGTATTGTAAGCTACTACGAGGTACTATACAAGTTCGATTTCGAGGATTGGGATACCCCCATGGCGTCAAGGAGCTGGCCTAAAGTGAAGGGGAAACTGTACTTAGGTGACAGTGGTGTGTTTCCTATGTTGTGCTTATCCCCATTATCACCTCTACCAAGGCTGCTAATTTGGGAGGTAACAATAGATATACCAAGGAAACATCAAATCCCTTTACCCCTTACAAGCAAAGGTCGTCGATCTTCCTCTAGAAGCAATAGGTGTTGGCGTTGAGGTGGAAAGTGACGGGGTTGAGGTGGAAGTGAAATGTCTCCTGCTAGATGACTATCTTTTTGGAGGTAGTGGTTGCAGCACACTCAATCTCCTCCTCCAAAGGTGTCTACACTGAAAGTAGAACATGTTGCTCTGCTTCCTCGTCCCTCGATGCATCAGCGCCCTCCTCCAACCACTTAAGCACCTCCTACATGACAAGCCTCTCGAGTCTCAGCTTCCACCCTCCACAAAGTTGTGGTGTCAATCGTATCCAATACAATGGCCTCCATGTCAGTTGTTTTGCCAATATGCTTTGCCCACAACCTGAGATTGTAATAGACATAGACCATGTCATTAAAGCATTGAGTGTCTAACTTGTGTGTGGTGTGGACCATATTGTAATTAGAAGGTGATGGGCATAAATTAATGAATTATAACAAATTAAAATTTTAATTTGAACGTTTCTAACATGTTGCACTTCTTGGAGTATATGTTTTTAAAGACACTCTAGTTGCACTCACACCCTAAAGAGATGCAATTTTAACTAGACGCCCGAATGGAAAATTTCTGTAAATCTAGCACTATTCTACCATAGTTTGTCCACCAAACATCTACAACAAACAAATGAAAAAAAGAAAAGACAAATTATATTTCCATCAAGTAGAAAATAGATAGAAAGAACAAACAATGAAATTTGAAACGTTGAAACAAATTGAAGCTTACCTAGCATCCTAGTGGGCATGTCTTGGATAACCATGTCATAACCAAATGTCCTAGTGAACAACCTATATATTTACATTGTTTGGAAATCTCCGATCGTTCAATGGGAGTTAGCACCATCCTCTAAACACATTGTAGGAATCCCTCCTAACCTCAACATCAAATCTAAAACCACGGGAATAAGACATTAAGAGGTTGAGGTAGAGGCCCCTTACATGAATGGGATGATGGGGAGTATTGTTCCATCATTCATCAATCAACTTCCATATCTCCATCCTCCTTGTCTTCATAGTACCTATGGAGTGGCACTATCCATGGCCTCATACAAGTAGCCCATTACAATCTTGTCACAATAAACCAAGCAAAGAACCTTTACCAAAGGTTTACTAATGGCACACACATCCTACACTCCCATCCAAAAACTCTCTTGATACACTAATCGAGCTATGGCTTTCCCATCCAATTTACTATTGTATACACAAATATCCCACTCACCTATAAGAAACAATTCCTTCATCTCCAACATAGAAGTGAGGAGAGATTGAAGAGAAATGAAGCTAGTGGAAAAATGCATGATTGCGGGAAGCAACAACTCCTTGTTCCCTGTGAACTGTCTTGTGAGGCTAAGAACATATGTATGACTATATATATATATATATATATATATATATATATATATATATATATATAGTGAGGCTCCTAGTTGATTCAATGATATCCTTGATCCAAGAAACTTTGTCCGTGTCCTTTAAAATCAAATCAATGCAATAGGCAACACAAGGAGTCCAATACACATTGCAATACCTCTCCATAAGCAACTTGCAAGTAGCCACTTAATTAGCAACATTATCCATAATGACTTGGACAACATACTGCAGACCCATCTCCTAGATGAACCCATCCAACAACTCAAATAATAACTATGCATCTTTAACATATGTAGATGCATCAACAAATTCGATGAACATAGTCCCCTTGGGCCAAGAAATTGAGAATGGTCTTGTCCTTCCCATGATTCCCTAAGCTCATCCAATATGTGATTGCAATAGGTCGTTTCCCCTTGAAGAAGGTCCCTCTCAACTCCTCATAGGAAGGGCCCTTGTACCCCAAACTAGCAATAGCAACAACTTCAAACATTAACTAGTAGAACAGGTTGTTCTTGGCAATGTTGAAAGGAATGTCACTCCATAGAAAACATCTAGCCACAATCTTGTCAACCTCTTGCTTCTCTCTTATTTTAACCAACAACCTAATAGAAGGTTGTGCCCTAAGAACATACCTCATCACAAAGGAAGATGAGGTTTCCGGGGGCATTGTGGAAGGTGTGGTCAAGGATTAGATTTCACTTCCCCAGGTCCCCCCCACCACTGAGAAGCTTATGGTTCCCACACTTCTTGCAACTCCTCCAGCCACAATTTGAGCCTTGATGATTCCCTCTCATCTTTCTTCTTACCAATATGTAGAATTGATTGAGTGGCAATATGAACAACTTTTGGGGTAGATGCAAGGCAGATTTCCGCTTCATGCCCTGTAATTTTGGCAATGTAGTATTTCAAACAACTGATTCCATCGTTCATTTCCTAAGTACACAGCGTGCACCTCACCCTCTATCGATTATGAGGGTCAACTAGGTCACCATACTCCCATAGTGGGTCCAATGCCTTCTGGAATATTTGTAGGGCAAACCTATGGCACAAAAAAATGGAAATCAACACAAAGAATGCTACATTTAAAAAATCAGACCTAGATAAGCATTAAATCTCCCATTAAAAATCGGCAAGAAGTGGAAAATCTAATGGACATTGCAAACCCTATACTAAATCTTGAAAAACAAAGAAAATGCAAGCATTATTTTTTACGCATGCTTGGGAATATGGAAATGGTAGATTGAAGTAAATACCCACTCCACAATAACTCAAGTAATGGCGAAGAAAACGCTAGAATTCCCTTGGTTAGCTCAATGAAAAACAGAGCAAATCTACAAGCTCGATATATGGATCAAACTACCCTGTTTCCCGCTTGAATATTGGAACCCTCAAATACTCAAACAAATATGGAAAAAATTAGGCACCTTCCTCAAAATATATAGTAAATCTTTGGCAATGGAGAAAACTACAATAGCCAGATGCTATGTCAAAGTGAACCTCAATAAGGGCCTTCAAGAAGGGATCTCGTTGAAGGTTGGATCTCATTGACATTGGCAACTCCTAGACTACGTTAAGATATCGTTTAGACATTGCTGTTGATTTTTCAATAAGCTAGGCTTAAGCATGAAGTTCATTTCATTTTTAGCATTTTACTTAAACCATAAACAATTTGTTGCAACAACCAAGATCACAAGAAGAAACACCATGCACAAGTACACAAGAAGTATCCTGGGAAACCCTTCTCAACAAGGGAAGAAAACCCAACCAATCCTTTGCTATATTCTTCAAGAGAAAGACCTCCCATACCATAAACCTAGCACACAAAAGGGTGCTCACAAACCCTAAAAGACTAGCGCCCAAGAGAGGTGCGCACTCTTCCCAAGAACAAGTGTTTGCTGAAATTTCCAAACTCACACTTGTGATATGATTCCTCAATGGGGAATTTACCTTTATTTATATTAGACTGAACCTATCAACAATAGTGTCTATTGGCACAACAGGGCCAACCTCAATAACTTAGAATACAATTAATAATTACCATATTAATTATCTTTTACATTAATTATCTTTCACTGTATGGTGGGGTCGACCTGTACCCTTACATCACAAATAGGGTTACAGGTAAGTCTGACTCTTGTACAATATAGCAAGGGATCTCATACACCCACTAGTGCTCAGCCACTAGGAGCACATCCATCTGTGCTTAGCCACAGGGATGTCCACATCTCTATCTCACTACATCTCACAGGAGAATCACACTCACTAGTGCTCAGCCACTAGGATCACGTTCACCTATGCTCAGCCATAGGCACGTCCAACTCAGCAGATCTCTTTCTCACTGCATCTCACAAGAGAATTGCACTCACTAGTGCTCAGCCACTAGGATCACGTTCACCTATGCTTAGCCATAGGCACGTCCAACTCAACAGATCTCTTTCTCACTGCGTCTCACGGGAGAATCACACTCACTAGTGCTCAACCACTAGGATCACGTTCACCTATGCTCAACCATAGGCACGTCCAACTCAACAGATCTCTTTCTCACTGCGTCTCACAGGAGAATCATCTGGAGTATCACATCATCTCAACTCTCTGCACAGAGGAGAACAGTAAACGCATCACATGGGCTCCTTCACCCCTCACAGGGGTACACATCGTTTCATCTCAAACGATACACCCATCTCATGGGCATCTTCCCTTCTCAGGGGCACACAACGTTTCATCTCTGTCTCAGAGAGAACGACACACCCAACTCATGGGCTTCCCCACACAGGGGCACACAACATTCCATCTCCATCTCAGAGAGGAACCACACACCCAGCTCATGGGCTTCCTTACCCCACATAGGGCACACAATGTTCCATCTCTGTCTCAGAGAGGAACCACACACCCAACTCATGGGCTTCCTCACCCCACATAGGGGCACACAAAGTTCCTTCTCCGTCTCAAAGAGGAACCACACACCCAACTCATGGGATTTCTCTCAGGCTGACTCACTTGGTCTGTGTCCTGGAGGATGTCTCACGCAGTTGTAATCATCAAGAATTGCATCTACAAAGAACATGATCATTTAAGGTACATCTGCCCCACACAAGTTGTTAGAAGGAAAAAGAGAGGACGAATATGCAGAGGAGGAAGTTCAGGGTTCAGGTAAGCCCTACAACCCCTCGTACTCTCCCATTCCTCCCTTGGATGGTCCTCATCTCAATGGACCAGACCTAGGATATGAACTATAGAAGGAAAAAGGTAAGGGCCCAATGGAGGCTTCAAGCTCATGAGCATGTAGCCTTAACAGTGCCACAAAGTCATTGGGTAGGTTCTTGGAAAGGCTAAAACAGGACCCAAACTATACTAGAAAGTTGATGGAACAAATGGAATTGTTCCTAGCACATAAGAGAACAAGGTAAACCTCGAGGCATAGCTCAATCAGCCACAGATGATATAGCATTGTGCCAACAACTCACCCTCACCCCTAATCAACTTTAGTTGGTAGAGAGGGCCCCAGGTCAAAGCACAGAGAAACAAAAAAGGTGGTGGACCTAACTATACCCACACACTCAAAACCCTCGGGTCAATCCCCCTCTCATTGCAAATACCAAACAAGATCAGTAACAAGAAAGAGAGATTGGGGATCATCCTAACTTATAGGAGACACAGAACTAGATGAGAGAAAAAAACCACCAAGTAGAAGATCAAACACAACTCTGGCAATCGCACAAGTGGAAAATACGATAACAAGTAACCAAGCAATTCCGCATCATCGTGGAACTTAAAGCAAGAGAATCCCCTCAAGCCCCCTCTCAATGATTATACACTCCATAAACAATAGGGGCTTGGGAATTGCCCGCAAAATACAATCCCTCATAAGGAATCGTTTTGTTTGCAAGCCTTCAATCATCTTCATTCAAGCGATCGTGATCCAAGAAAATCACAGCAAACTCTCATTGACGAAACATTTCCTAGATTGGAAATTTGAAAGTTCCAATGCACAAGGCCCTTCAAGAGGACTAGTGATAGGTTGGTAATCAAAGTTCGACCTTGTAAGTTGTCTAAAATCAAAGAATGAAATTATGGTAACCATTTTCTCTAATGAACTAAACAAACACATGGACTTGTTAAACGTTTATGGGCCTCAAGAACACTGACAACAATCTTGAAAGGACCTCAAGCTCATAGGACTCTTAGACCCCCCTCTAATAAGAAGGGGATCTAAATCTAATATTCTGCAATGGGGAAAAATGGGGCTCAAAGGCAAAGAATGACCCCCTTTCAAGCTTTTGAAGACTCGACATTAGTGGATGTGGAACCTATCATACTTGCTCCTCCCTGGACAAACAAGAGGTCAACCCTAGAATACATGGGCAAACCCCTAGATAGATTCTTAGTGAAGGATAGTTTGTTATCCTCGATGGGCAAGTATATATTAACCATAGTAGCATTTGGAGCCTCGGATCACTCAATCATCTTACTAGAATTGGAAAATGAAAGCAAGAAATCCCATCCCCATTTAAATTCAAACCCTTCTTGCTTAATTTTCGAAATTCATAAACCTCATTAGAAGAAGCCGAACCCCTTTTACCCAATCAAAAGGAGACTACGCTATAGAACACTTCCAAAGGAATATTATCAATGTTGAAGAGATAACCAAAGAATGGGTAAAAAATAAATTATGGCACTTAGATGCACAACTCAAGGAAGTGGAAGGTCATATAGCTAGCATATAGGAGTTGGTGATGGAGGAGGATTTCATCATAGAACATCTAGAGGAGTTACAGGATATGGAATCCAAAGGAACAACCTTCTTGTTTGGGATGAGGGCCAATGGTAGATGAAAAGCAAAGCTATTTGACTTTGAGGCAGGGAATATCAACACTACATTCTTCCACAAACAAACAAAATCCAGAAGAGCATACAACACAATATGGAGGATTCATAATGACAGAGGTGAGTTGTCTAACACTTTCTTAGATATAAGCATATCAACAATTTTGTTCTTCCATAATATCTATGCTCATCCCCAGAGGGAAACCATTCTAGTTGTTTTAGCAGTGACCTTGGTCTTCCCTAGATGGGGCAAATGAAGATACAAACACAAACCTATGAAGCTCGGTAGAAATGGAAGAGCTAAACCAAATTCCCAAGATTCTTCAAAATGAAAAGAATCCAAGTTTGAATGGTTTCCCAATGGAATTTTTCCAAAGGTTCTTGGATATAATGGGCAAGGACATCATCGAGGTCATCGAGGAAACCAAGAAAAATGGTAAGATCCTTCAAGCCTTCAACTCAACTTCCATCATTACTATACCAAAAGAAAATAATCCCAGACACTTTTATCAATAATCCCAACCAAACTAAAGACCATACCGTCTGGAGTCATGTAGAGCGATAATGGATTTTCTTGAAGGCATGGATATACAAGATGCAATTGCAACAACCCACAAGAGCCTGCACATTGTAAAAATGAGGCACAAGAAATCCTTCAAAGCAAAAGTAGACCTATTCAAATCTTTTGACAAAAAAAACTGGATGTATCTTCATCTCATTCTCATGCACGTTGGATTTTCTCCCTCATTAATTCGATAGAGACCTACTATAGTTATGTTACTTGTGTGGTATTGATAAATGTCATATCCACTATGTTCTTCCACTCCATAAGATTGAGGTAGGGATGCCCCCTCTCCCAACTCCTCTTCCTCCTTGTCATCGAGGTATCAAGCCAACTAATACATAATAGTCTCAAATCAAGGACCATAAGGGGCATCTAAGTGGTTGTAGGGTCTAAATCATCACATCTAATGTTCATAGACAACCTCTTGTTATTTGGCAACGGTTTTGTGGCAGAGGTGAAAAAATATGGGAGATTAATTAACCTATATTGCAATGCCACTAGCATGAAAATAAACCTGAGGAAATCCTCCATCCACTTCAATAGAGTGAACCAAATGCAAAGAGCGATGATATTGGGCTATCTACAATTCACGGTCTAGCCTTTTGAGGATAGCATAATCTACCTAGGATTCAATTTGAAGCTAAACACCTACAACTTCAAAGACTAGAAACGACTCTTGAACAAAATCCAAGAAAGAATTTCCCATTGGACCTAACGTTGAGTATCTATTGTAGGAAGGTTGTTCTTATTAAGAGAGTATTAAAGGTGATTCCAGTATTCTGGCTCCCACTTGCAAGCATCCCCAAAAGAATCCTTAATGGAATTACACAAATCATATTCAAGTATTTGTTCCAGTGTTGTCGATGTTGTGTCAGCGAAAATATTGTTGAGGGTCCGAAAAAGAAAATATTGGAAACATCAAGGAAAAAATCGTCGGCATTCCAAAACATGATAACATCACGATGTTGGCAACACTGATCTATGCAGAAGGAATAGGGAGCAAGGGGGTGTCCCCATAATCAATTGGAGGTAGTTTCAAAGCCTAAGGATCATGGAGGTTAGGGCATCAAACAAATTTGACCATTTCTCAAAAGCACTAACACTAAAGGGAGGATGGAAACTCTTATCAAAGAATGACCTCTGACAACACATCTTGTACCATAAATACATGTACCCCAAGACAACCAAGGAATGGGTGAGATCACCCATAAAACCTGCCAAAGGGGGCTCAAATTTCTAGAAGACCCTTATAGCTTATTCAATATTATAGGAAATTATCTATGCTAGAAAATTGGAGATGGMAATTCAACTCCACTTGGTAAGGATGAATAGATAGGGAAGGAAGCAAGCTACAAAAATGTCCATAATCCTTTAGTGTGAACTCAACATCTCAAATACCTTTTAGATGTCGTTATCCCTCTAACCCGTCCATCCTTAGATCATATMTGGCTTGACAAAAATGATATGGGACTCACAAGGGAGGCAGCGGATCAATGGGTAGTTTCCAAAGCTCAACTGATCAAAGTTGGTATCAAACAAAGAGACAAGAAGGACATCCTTCTCTTATATATTATCCCACCTTTTGTGTTGCACTATACTTTCCTTTACATGCTCTTTTAGAGAGCATAGTTATGTTTCCTACTTCTATAGGAGATGCTTTTGCACTCTCACATTGTACCTTTTGACTTATGTACTCTTTTAGTCCCGTTGACCAACTTTTTTGGTCATTTGTTGAACATTAATATATTTATCTTATATTATCTTATCAAGGGTCCCAACCCAAACAAGGGCATTTACTCAATAAAGTTGGTTTATGGGACTCTCTTTAAACCACCAGCGACGAATGGAAACAAATGGTGGTGGAATCACATATGGAAGCTAAAAGCTCATCCTTAATCTAGACTCTTTGCCTAGATAGCACTCAATAACTCCATTCTCACCTAGGACAACCTCCAAAGGAGGGGCTAGGAAGGACTAGGGAGATGCCCCCTATGTGCAAAATCGACTGAATCGGTCCCCCACTCTTGATACACTATCATTACACCAAGGAAATATGGACTGATTGGAACCCTCTCCAAAACAAGAGGCAAGTGGGAAAGGCCAACACTAGATTATGCTCTTGAACACTAGACATATGGGAATTTGGAGGAGGTCTTAGCTCTTTCTCTCCAAGTTCTCTAGTGAATATAGCTCTCCCACAAGCAATGCCCCCTTCTTTCAAGATAAAAGGCTCATTCCGCAAGATGTTTCCAACAGGCTAAAAGTCGGCCTTGGACCAAAGCCAACCCTAGAAAAGAAGAAACAGCTAAAAATGCCATGATCCCTATCAAGAAAGGAGGACATGGCCCAAGGTAGATTTCAATGGAACAGCCAAGGATAACCGCAAGCAGATTGGAGCAGGAGGGATGGATACAACTCTTTGAAGATTTGCTTCAAACATGGCTTGGACAGTGGTACGAATAATCAAGCAGAATTGTTGGCAGCCAACACCCTTCTCTTGGAAGCATGGCATAGCAACAATAGAGATCTTTGGTGACTCCAAAGTTGTCATTGGATGGTTGACACGCTCAAAACATGTAAGTAGCATACAATATCAAGGACGCATGAGAAGAGTTTCCAAGATGGCTTCCAGAATTGAGCACATAACCTTCTCCCACATTGAAATATCCCAAATACTGATTTGGCTATCTAACTGAAGTTTATTTGGGTTTCTGAATGCGGTTTCAAGGATTCTGGATTCGGTTTAGTTTATTCTCATAATGTTTGGGGTTTTAAGCTTGTTTTCACTGCATGCAAATAGTTTTGTTGCCAAAACAATGTTCTTTATTGCACTAATGGTAAAGACTGAAATCACAATAAATGGAATACTAGAATATAAGCAAAACACTGCTAAACTGCTCAAAACTCTTCAAATTGATCTTTAATTCTTTACAAGTCTAGATCTAACCTGGAATACACATGCATGCAAAGGAAATACCAAATATGCTACATGCGAGTGTGGATTTATTCCATGCAAGTCCAAATATGTTGTTGGATGGAAGATACCCTACATGCACCGTGAAATATGTTGCATGCACCGAGAATACGTTGCATGCAATGGAAATACGCTGCAAATGAATGGTGAATCTCCTGTGCATGGATCTGCTACATGCAAGTATAGAAAATACCAGATCCGCTACATGCAAGTGTGGATCTGTCGCATGCAAATCCAAATATGTTACTGGATGGAAAAAACACTGCATGCACGGTGAGATATGTTGCATGCACTGAGAATACACAGATTTGTTGTTGTCTGATGGGATAGCGTCCCTCTTAAACCTCCACGCCTCCCTTTGAATCAATCCTGTAACTCCCACGCCCTCCAAGCACCAAGGGCAAGTCTTTGAACCTCCCTGACTGATGTGAATCCTCTGAATGGATCCAATGTTGTATCTGCTGCAATCCTGAAGAACGATGGAGAATCTAGATGATCCTCTCGACTAACTAGGGTGTGTCTCCAAACACCGAAATCAATCACTGTAGCGGTTTCTCCCTGGAAATCCACAAAAGTCCACAAAGTTGCCTGACTTCTCTCTACAATCCAATTCTCAATCCTAATATTCGATAATGAGAGGAATTAGGGTTATCCTCCCCTTTATACTTGACTCCCATTCTAATTCCTCATTCATTTTATTTAATTAAAGTGACTTTTCCTAAGTTTTGACTTTAATTATTCTTTTAAGTCGCTTTATCACCTTTTTTCCACTTTATTACTTAATGTCACTTTCAACTTAGGCTTTTCTGGTATTTGACACTAAATAATTCTTTTATTCTCTTTTTCTCCCGACTATAGCCTACAGGAATCAGTATAGGCTACTGAGTCGCTCCTCCTGAAGTCATCACTGGGAAAGGGACATTACACACATCTACAGGTACAATACTGGAGCTGACTCACTAGCCAAGGCAGCGGTCAAAATGGCAGCAGGCTGGCTGACAATCTACATCTTCAAGAGAGATCAGCACTCCAGCTCCACCAGAAACATATTCTAGGGGAGTCAACTCTGCAAGTATCTCTGATGAAACAGCTCTTTTCTGTTAAAATTTTTGACTCTTAAAAGATCATAATCTTTTCAGGACAAATCTCTCTGTTAGACATGTAATAGCACTTATGTTTTTTAGTTGCTCAAGCACTCATGCTTTTATGCTTTTTTCTTTCATGCTCTGAAATTTCAAGCTCTCTTGCTTTCAAGCACTTGAGAACTCAATAGGAACTCTTTAAATGTACTCCTTTTATCACCAAATAAAATGAGTAGAGTTTTTTCCTCTGAAAAAAAAACCTATGTATAATTTGATAAGCATGAACTTATGAATGTGAAACTCAATAGGAACTGTTTCAACTGTCTAAAAAATGTTCCATTCAAGCAGAACAGTGGAAAAATACCTTTTGGGAAGGCTACAAAAAATTTATAACTATCGTGTATTATATATAGATTTAATGATTCAACTATTTGCAAAATGTTCCACTTCTGCAAGCCTGTCGAAAAACAAGTTTCAAATCAACCATGTGTCATAAGCTGGTTCGTCAGGGTCAGAGAATGATTGCAGTGGTATTATTTACGTCAAATAAACTAGTATAGTGAAAACAGATTTGCTTTTTAAACTCCATGTTACCACTTCACTAGATAACAGTTAATTTTCCAAAAAGACAAGAGACTCTAATCAAACACTTATAACCCTGATTGTACTTGTAGTCTATGTTGCAGGAAACACCCCCCCCCCCGCACCATGCGCATTTCCATACCAAAACACACCCCTAAAATGTGCTTGAAACGCATTTCAAAATTCAAACTGTATGAAACGTGTTTCATGTTTAGGAAACATGTTTCGTACGGAATGAAATGTGTTTCAAACGCATTTCAGCATCCGTACAGTGTGTTTCAGTCCATACAGCACGTTTTAAAAAGTGTTTTTTGTCCTGCAACCCACAAAGGCTAATTTGGATATATTGCCTCATTTATAAATAGTAAAGGTTGTATTTGGATATTACTGCTTGCATTGTGTATCACTTCTCCAATGTCTTTTATGTTTCTCTTTTAAATGTTCTTGCTCATTTATTCATGAATCTGTATTTTGAATCGTAGTGTTAAAACTTAATGCTTTCTTTCAAAGTTTCAATACAATTTTCCGAAATAGCATATTATATATATATCGCGTTTCCCCGTTTCCTAATTTTTGAGGGGTCATGTTTCCAGCGCGTTTCCATGTCCCTGTATCATGCAACTTAGCTTGTAGTACTGTGTACAGAAGTTGTACTTTGACCCAATAAAGATGCCACGGGACACAACATTGCTATGACTTTAGGCCTTCTTCAACAATATATATACATATATATATGTATAGATATATAGATAGATATATTGTAAACTTCAAAAAATATATGATGCTTCCACAATATGTCCTACTGTCTCTAAGTTCTTGCACCTTACAAGGCTCTGCTATCAGAAATGTTAAATGTGAACTTATCTTATAGTGATTTCATTCCACCCACTGCAATGAACAGTAAGCCAATTTCTTGCTTTAACATTTAAGGTACAATCTAAGTGTTAAGAAAGTAAAATAACAAAGAAAACTTATTTTTACACCATCTAACACAAAGACTATATGTCTATAGCTGGTTATTTATTTTCTTCTGAAATATTATTATGCAATTTTATTCAACGTCATCTCACGTTTGAAGAAAATCTAGATTGTATAGAAGAGAATGTAAGGGTTTGAAAGCAAACCTGCTCACCCAAAGTTGCAAAATTTGCAGAAAGAATAGAAGGAGAGACAATGATGTCAGTTTTGGAGAACTTGTCAACTCGGGAAGATGCCTTCACTGTAGGGAGAACTTTCCTGTAGAAAAATGTCAAAATCAATTCAAAAAATCTTAGTTTTTGATGGCCAGATGGCCCCATGGTCTACATATATACATACTAGTATGAAGAGCAAGGACGCAAGTACTATATTGAGACCTATTTCAATTTTCAAGGAACTGGAATTGAATGATTTAACATAAAAAATTCAAAAACTGTAAAACATTATTAAAAAATAGAAATGGTGATTCTCAAGGCTCTGCATTAAAAGGTAAAGCCTGTTCTCTAATTGAGACCTATTTCAATTTTCAAGGAACTGGAATTGAATTATTTAATGTGAAAAATTCAAAAACTATAAAACACTATTAAAAAACAGAAATGGTAATTCTTGAGGCTCTCCATTAAAAGGTAAAGCATGTTCTCTAACTTATAATGGGCTAAAGTTAGCTTGGCAAATAAGAGACTTATAAATAATTGTACTATTGTATGGTATGGTATTTCTGTTCTAGCTTACAGTTATTGCCAATTGGATCTGTAATATGTATATTATTTAGAACGATACCCTATGTTACTGGATCCACCTATGAAGGCTCCAGGATCCATGTTTTCCTGGACCAAAATTCAGACCTGCTCGGGATATATTTCCAGTTTCAAAGCACTGGAGGATCTGCTCAAGATATATTTCCAGCTTGTTAGAAACATTAAGCCTGTGGGTTGTCCAAACAAAAAATATATATCTTAAAAAACACATAAAAAGAAAACAAAATATTAAAAAGACAGAGTGCAGGCCCCAGGGCTCTAAAACCCTAACTTTTGCCTATAAATTAACCCTTCCCCAATCCTAAAACTCACAAATCTGAGAATTTCATAACAGTAAGCATTTTTTACTTTGCGAAAGCAATTTGGAGCAAATATATCACAGATCAGATATTTCTATGTTTTTTGTTCATGGATATGTGTGTGTGTGTGCTATCTCCTTGTATCCAGATCCCGACTTTTCAAAAAAGTTTGGCAGATCCATATCCGTTTCCATGCAATTTAAATGATACAATACCCGAATCACTGTCTTTTGTCCTTTCCTGTTGTTTTGTATTCTGATCTATAGTTCTAGCATTTTTGTGTACTCTGTAGTATGTACATATATGGTTTGGACATGGGATCAATCAACATTAAAAGCTGTTGGAATATTTAACGTCCACTTTTCTGGAGTATTTTAAGAATATGAAAAGCATCAACGGGGTCACAGTTCAGCAGTGAAGATGGTGGCATGTAAAACCACCAACCAAGATTCAATTTCCCCCAAGACACGAATAAGCAGTTGGGGCCAAGTGCAAGTCCCCCGTGACTTTGACAGAGTAGTACCCCCCCCGTCGTGGCAGCTTGACTGAAAGAAAGAGCTTGGTTAATGGTTCACCCCTCGAGGTCTATTTCGCCTCTGTAAGGAGACGTCTTGCAGTTCCCAACCTCTTTGGGTCAGTTGTAATGCTTCTATTAAGTATATAGGAAGCACTTTCAAGAAAAAAAAGGAAAGAAAGAAACAAAAAGCAGTAGAAAGCTAAAAAGCACATGCAAAAGAAAAGTCATACACAAGAAACATCGAAAGAAAAGCTATAAAATGCTATTTTAAGATAGGACAGTCTTTCCCACATTTTGAGTTTTGCTTAGAATGTGATAGTGCTCGGAGGCTGCATGCACAGCCCAATTTAATTTTTTTCTGTGTAAGAGCTTTGTGCATATGGTTTAATTTATAGTAAAAGGAAGCTTTTGTAGGGAAAAAAATGTTGGACAGTCTATTTTAGGAAAAGATGAACAACTATTTTTATCATCAGTAACAAATTTTTATTATAAATATGTATCTTGTTAATAAAAAATCATGAAAGTGAGTGAGTTCCAACTGCAATCAGCTCAATGTGTTCGATGGCCATGGATACTAGTTCTTCTTTCTGTGGACTTTTAGACACAACTGACCTCATGTTGTCATTTTGATCTGTATTTTCATCAAAGCTTAGAATGGTTGATTATTATGTCAAACTGTCAAGCCTTAGGACCTTTTCTAGAAAGAAATAGAGCATATTAGAGTATGATCTTCTGCCCATGAGGAACACATTATCCTAGGAAAGTTGTCTAAATCTAGCATGAAAATGATAACCATGAGTATGTTTTTCCCATGCAATGTCTTTGCAAATAAAAGAGAGGTCGTCATGAAGTTCCTATATGTAGAACTAATGCCAA
>ML805670.1:155323-170225 GCA_009831015.1 Picea engelmannii
GGATCAGGTATCAACCCCAAGTTCCAGCTAGCTTAGCATCTAGACAATTAAGCGCTCATACAAAGGTGATTACTGACTTGATATTCAAAGAACCATACAAAATTTCAAATAAAAAATGACCAACTCCCAAGCTTCAAACCCATGAAAACCACTCTGCTTTCCTGCTCCTCCCTGCAGGGCTTCTCCTAAAACAGCACGAAGGATGCCATCTCAACTAACCTGTCTAGGGAAAATAGTCACACTTCAGAGAATTGGTACTCTATAATTGGTAGCATGGTTAAAAAAACCAACGGGGACAGATGTAGATGTCTATGAGGAGCTAGCGTAGTGCTTCTCCCTCTAAAACAATTCTCTCCATAGACTTATACAATTGCTGAGAGTATTCTTTAATGTACCAGGTATCCATGGTTGTAGGATGTTTCGAATTAGGCTACTCACAATAATCATCAAGAAGGTCATTCTGTCAATATGTAAAAATCTTGTGTTGAGTCCTGCACAGCTCCTTGTAATCTTTGAGAATAAACCTCCAGAAGATGCACCAGAGCATCAATTATAAAGATAGAGACCATCAAATTTGAGAATTAATTACTAATTAATCTAGAGTCCATGGTTCCACTTCCTGGCAGAGAAATCGACTAAGATCATGGCTAACCCCCTTTCAATTCTTGGTCTAATTTAAAGTGATTTGTCACTAATTCGAATGGTCACTAAACTGTAATCAAATAAATTTTGTTTGAGTCCAGTTCTATCATTGGATTTAGTAAGTACAGGTATGAAGTAAAGTGATTAAGAGAAAGAACTGATCCTTTTGAATGACAAATCATGAGACAGTTACTTCTTGAACTGCAATCCTTTCCCATGTGCTTCACCACCATACTTGTGTAATTCTTTAGTGTCATTAATCCCGTTTGAGATACATTACCGCTTTCCCCTTAGCCAAAAATGACAACTTTCATCCTTTACTAGTAATATCCTGAGTGAAGATGATTCAAATTTATAATCTGAATTAACCATAAAGCTATTGCCCACACGGATTTCTGAGGAAATTTTGAACTCAACCAGTTTGAGAACATGTTGCTACATTGCCATGTTTGATCACCATCAAGAATTTACTTCTGATTTTATCCCATACTAAGTCTGAAATCAAAACCTGACCTTGAAAGTAGGCTATATTATGACCTTGCCATATAGATTCTAGAATATAGGATGACCTTATAAGTTACTACTAACTAGGAGTAACTTATTGACTTGGGTAGAGTTCTGAAATCTTTTCTTCATTCTATTCCAGATTATGTTGCACAGGAAGTCTCCGACAATAACCATTTTGTTGTTAATGTCCTCTACCTAAGACTCCAAGTCAAAGACCTCTAGTAAAGGCTTCAATAGCCTTTGAACTTAACTATAACAAGAAGATAGGACTAACATCATCTTCTCCCCACCGACAAATTGAGCATCTATGGGGTTGTCTCCTTGCCAATTGTTCAGTTAACTCTGTTGCATAAAAGGCCCTATGCACCAATCTGCAGTGAAAAGCATTCTCCTTTGGTCTCTCCATTTTCCACCAAATCCATTTGCAGCAGATTTGGTATCTTGGTTGTCTTACCTGAATATCTCGATAAATTTCCACATGCATTGCCAGAATGATGAGAACTGTGTCTGTCTTTCCACTTTAGACACTTTTGCATACATATGATATTTCCCCTTTTTGTAAAAGGGGCCACTCCCAATAGCTGCCAAAGTCTTTCTGCTTCCTCTCTGAATTGAACTTCCTCTGTCTCTTCACTTTCCTCCATATTTTCCTCCACTCTCAAGAGCTGTCAAAACCATTCTGAACCTTGTCTAATGACCCGTGAGATTAAAGAGAACCTAGTTAGAATTTCATTAACCACCACTGACACATTAGTTATTCTCGAGAGTCCACCAATTTGGTGAAGGCAATTTTCTATTAACAGATAAAACCAGTACAGAAGGCAGCCAGGCAGTACCTTTCTTCTTCAGGATTGTCATGAGAAAGTCCCATTCCAGTCTGTCATATGCCTTTTCCATTCAAGTTGCGGTACATTGAGGATCTTCTCCTACCTGTAACCAAGTCAAGGGCTCCTTCCACAACTATCATGCTGTAAACTTTAAAGGATCTTCCTTCTCGGCACAGATGCAGTATGGCGGTAAGCAATAGGAGAATTTGTGGATGGACTCCACCTGTTGGGCAGAACATTTGCAATTATCTTATAACCAACACAAAGATAAGTGAGTCACCAGTTCCAGATGCTATCTGAGACTTGCACTATCAGAGATAGCTAAGGCTGTGAAGGTTGCCTTCACTTCAGAGTGAACCCTAACAATAAACTACACCTGTCTTCCGATATCTCTCAATAAAGAAGATATCTATTCCGTAATAGGCATGTAAAATTCTACCAATAACCCATCTGGGCCTGAAGTCTAATCATTCTTCGACATATGAATTATCTTTAAAACTTCTGCTTATGTAGGAGTCTCTTGAAACCCTCAAATTGGTTAGTCTACTGTGTTCTAAGAAAGGTATAATGTTTGATGTTCAAGCAATAAAGTTGCAAAACTCACAAAGTTTGTTTATGACTCAAAAGCCGATCACAATCACATAATCCGAAGTGTTCCGTGTCCACTGACAACTTCTTAAAGTCTGTGGTGCAAACCAAAAGGGACATTCATTGGGTGATTCAAACAATGTACAAGCTCAGCAGGTTTCAGATAATGGGGTCTACTAGTGAAACTTAGTCCTAGTTGACTATGTCCAATATGTATTATGTGTATTTTGTATTTGTAAGTCCCACCTAACACTCTACCTTACCCAATTATTTTATTTATGTATGTATGTTTTTATGTGTGTGTGTTGTTGGGGGATGGGGTTGAGGGTTCTGCAATCCTGGTTTCTCTTGAAGCTTCTTCCACCCTGAACTTTCAACACATTCTGCACCAAGATCTCAAAATCTCGTGCAAGGTGGACTGTCACACTTCATTTACAGGTAACCAATGTGTTTTTCTTTTAAATGTGTTCAATTTCTGCTTCATTTGGGCAAAGTTTTGTTCAGATATTTCACCATCTCCGTCTCCCAAAACAGCGGAATATCTGCAATTGTTCTGCGCAATTTGGTCAATTCCAGGCAGAAATTCTGCTTTCCCTACAATTCCGCTGATTCTTGCAAATAAACAGCCGAATTTCCAAAACCAGCATCCCTGAGAATTCCACTTGAAATCTGCCCAAACCAGCCGAATTTCCAAAACCAGCATCCCTGAGAATTCCACTTGAAATCTGCCCAAACCAGCCGAATTTCTAACACTTTGGTTTTTAACCGAAAATAAAAATAAAAAAACAAACGGGTCATCTGGGACACTGAATAAAAAAATGTGAAATGCACAAACCCAAATGGATGGCGTGATACAGTATTACAATAACAACTTATATGAATTTTCCAGAACTAGAAATACAAATAGGTTATCTGGCACGTTCTTGCAATTACGTTTTTTTATTGAACAACTGGAAATCCAAATGGTCATGCAGCACAGCTTTACAATTAAGATTCAGAACAACATTCCAGGCCTGTGAATCCAAATGAATTATTTCGCACACTATAACAATTTATATCTATTTAAACACTTCAAGTAAAAATCCAAATGGGTAATCAAACACAGTAATATAATTATTTCAAGCATACAATCTTAACGGATGAACCAAAACCTGTTGTATTAAACTGCCCTAATATAGTCAATCTACGGTCTTGATAGAAAACAGAGAGAGAGCGTACCTTGAAGAGGTCGCCAATTGAGGACATGCAAATGCCATGTTATGCTTCTTGCCCCAGAACGGACTCTGGCAGACACCGACAGAATGGGTGCTCTGAGAACCCAACATGGCGGCTGTGGCGCATATTGATGTTGCTGCTGTTGACATGCCTAAGAATCGATCTCTGGACCTCAAGGAAACAAAATGAAAATAAAAAAATGTGGCTGGATCTCTTGGTAAACTCGAAATGAAGAAGAGGGTGGGTGGAGTCTGTAAATGGGCTCAAAGAATGGATATTGAAATATGTAAAGAGCTGCCACGTGTCTGGCCAAAAAATCTTTAAAACTTATCTACACAGCATGTTGCTTGTGAACTAATTAATCAATTAATCCTCCAAGCTTGCATACAAAAGGATAAGGACTGTGCCCGAATCAAAGAGAGTAACAACCCTTGCCCCCACTGCTAAAAATAGAGAGGTTGGATCCAATATTTCTCCATGTTTGTCTGGTAGTGCTGAGCAAATGATCAGTCTGGCTCTCTCCCAAAACAAGCTAGGATTTGCAAATTGCGATTAAATTAAAAGGCCTTTAATGCCCTTCAAAGGTCAATGTAGTGAAAGTCGTTGAAATTGTCGGTTGCATGTTAGAAAATTCTATTGCAAATAATTCCTACCAAGCCAACTATCATTAAAATAAAATAATATGTTTGATACCTAACTCTGACATCGAACAAAAACATTTAAATTACATTTTTATAACCCAAAATCCGACCTTGTTGACAGAAGATCTAACTAGTAAATAATCTAATATTTATCTGTAATTGGTGGTTTAAATATGTGAACCGATGAGTTATTTGATTATTAAGCTCTTACAAAAACGACAAAATTGATCCGTGGAATTCCTGAACTAATCTTTTATAATATCTGGGTTAAGTCGTAATTGAATTGCTTACGAAGCTGGGGTTTAAATGAGTAATGATTTTGTCTTTTAGTTGATTGTATTGGGATTTAGTGGTACATTTATTGGAGTTTATCATAGTGAATCTATGTTGGATTCTTAGCATATTTTATTGGTTTTTTTTTGGGGGGTGGGGGGCATATGTGAGAATTTGTATAGTTGTATATTTTATGAATGATGTTATTTAAATGAATAATTTTTTTTATAAAAATGGTAGAAAGGTTTAAAGGAAAATAAGAAGTTATAGAGTCAAATTAGTTTTTGAGGTAATGATTTTTGAGAATGAGTTGTTAGCAATGAGAATAAGTTATTGAGATTTAGGGATTGTGATTATTCATTTGGTTAGTATCATGTCAGGAGTCACACCACAAGTTGCTCAAACACTATGTCATGAGTATCTTTAGCTATGAGTTTCAAATACATATTCAATGAGGGTATGTGGGGTATGCCACCTCATGAATGAATAGGGATATGAATTGCACCATGTATCCCTGATAACCTCATAACATCATTTAGTTATTGTAATAATATAGCTATTGCACCCCTTATCGTCATATAGTTTGATGGTTGCATCTCGTAACAATGTATACAGCTTCATATGTTATTACCACAAGACCTACCAATGCTTAAGAAGTGGGTCTATGAGAGTGTTTGACTTGAGGGACAAGGAGCAATCGACTATTATATATGAAAGTTCACAACTAGAGACCTCATTGCTTTGATTAGGTTGGAACAAGCAAGATTTGAGGTTCATTGTCACTATTTTGAAGGATAGTTATAAGGTGGTTGGCTTGGATAGTAGGTTACCAACCTTACATGTTGCAAAGCTCCAGAGGCATAAATGGAGTGTGAATATGATTGCATCGGCTCCTCATAGCCCTTGCCAAATTTGCATTATAGGAGATGATGCTCATGTACTTATATGGGAGTTATCATCTATTAGTTGGTTATTAGCGAAGGGTGGTGGTCTTGACCCCATATTATCTTACACTGTAATTGCTAAAATTAACCAATTGTAGTGGTCTTCCATGTAGCCTAACTTGGTTTACCAAGATCGGCACCATCTTGCACAAAATAGATTACGAAAAGTTCATAGTTGAAACTTATTCATATCACACAATTTCTGCTAACCTAATTTATTAAGACTAAATCCAATGGAAATTAAGGGTTGGATTGCACAAACAATAAAATCATAATATATTTTGCATGGTTTTATTTTTCTTTTACACATGTTAATATAAAGATAAACAAAATAATATGAAACACGTGACTAAAGGCACACATGTGTCAAATATTACTCTACAATTCTTTTTTTTTGGCTTGCAAACACATGCCATTGTTTTTTGCACTTGAGAACACATGCCATTGTTTTTTGCACTTGGGAACACATGCCATCGCTTTTCTAGTGTGGTAACACATGGATATGTTCTATGGAAAATGGTAGAAAAGCACTTGTTGCGTGTAACTCTAATTGATGTGTTAGCATGACATGTTGCAACACAACAATAGACATATACTCAATGAGCTTATGTTTTGGGGGCGTATTCTAGTTACATCTTTTGATAATAATGTGGAGTCCAAGCCAATGACAAGAAGGTAAGGTGTCGCCTAGACCTAGTGGACGTATTTTGGTCTTTTACTAAACGGGGGGAGGTCATCCATACAAAATAAGGAACTATTCTAGTATTTTAAGCACAACCATAGCTTCATGAGGAACTGTACAATTTTGATGACATCCAAAGGTTCAAAGAAGTAGCACCAGTACTTGCTTGCTCAATTGGAATAGTGTGTTAAGGCTTCTAACAATCCTGGAGTATCCATCATAATGGTTAATGGAGTGCCTTTGGTCTTTGCCTTTGATACCTTCATTGTTAATATGTGGGAAGATTTGGGTGTCATTATTTCTAATATATAGGTGTAGTAAGACTTTGCACCCACCACATATCAAAGAAATTATATCGAGGTGAACCTATGTGCTTAGTATCCAACACAAAGGTAGGAATGTCCCACATAGAAAATATACGACGTGGTGTGAAAGTTCCAAAGAGAATGATAGGGAAAGCAATGGAGAAAAGTTCTTCTGGAGACAACATCAACATCGACATGGAATTGACAGAAAATGTTAGCCCATCAAACACAGTGAAACTTGTGGCTTTAAATTTAGCAAACTCAAATGCCAAGGGTTTTGGGAGGGACGTTAAATTTCCATAGGAGGAATTGGAAAACTTAAGTATTTGGAAAGCTTGCAAATATCGTATACTTGGAGGAGCGTCGTCTTATGTTGTTGGGATGTTGAGGAGTATGGATCTAGAAGTAACATTTTCTTATATCGATTGCTTAGAAAAAGTTGTATGTACTCATTACCCTCATTAAGTACTAGATTATGCAAGCTAATTGGCATCTTTCATGAGAGAATTGCAAAGTGGGAAGAAGTAGTGTATGTTCTACTAAGCCTCCCATGTGTTTCTACAAACCATATAAATATATTTTCTAGCATATGCAATTGAAATTATTGTATTGTGTTTATGCTTAAGCGGTAGGGAAGACATGTGTAAATGTAAAAACACTAACTATAGATTGATATAGATATCCATATTCTTTTTACCTTGATGTTGACTAAGAGGCGACCATTAAAGAGGAGGTAGAGTACACCAACATTACAATTGGTTCCAATCCCATCTCATTATCCCTAGCCCATCTCATATCCAATTGCAAATTGAGAAGCAATTATAGGTCCAAAAGCAGATCTACAGGAGAACCAACCCCCCCCCCCACCACCAAACTGGTAGGATCACTAGTAGTCAAATGAGTAGCATGTGAAAAGTAGTTCCATAACATGCGTTATATGACTATTTATTTTATTTGAGGATGCACTTATTCCTATTAATGAGTGTAACATTAAGGTTTCGTTGAATGACTTATAGTTGCATGGCTCTAGTACAAAGATTACCTAGATGATCTCCTCCAATAATAAACCTTGCATCATCAAGTTTGTCCTTTAGACATGTCAAGATCGTGATTATTCTTGAGATGATCTTGTGAAGGCAATGAAGAAGATAGGTGGTCCTATGAAGGAGGTGTTGGCCACATGAAGAAATTTCATCCAAACTTAGGTAATTGAGGCAACGAACAAATGCCATGTGAAATTAATACTAAAGTTATTTATAGCATTAATCCACCTACGAAATTTCAATGTCAATGCACTAAAGAAGACTTATTGAAAACTTAGGACTTTATGAAAATCAAATCCCTTTGATATAAAATTATCTCAAAATAAGGCCAAATAAGATGGAGATTTCAGTGATTAGTGGGGGAAAAAAGCTTTGTATATTTGATTTGTCCAAAAAAAAATTGTTCTTTATATCTTTCGAGCAAAATTTAGGATAAAAGATTACAAGTGCATTGATCTACATGCAAGGACTAAGAAATTTCGACAAGTTGATTCATATAGTCCTTACAACCTATAAAAGATAGGGATTGGTCAATGGGAATCCTTAAAGCCATATATTTCATGAGAAACTTTATTTGAATGAATAATTTTGTTTTCATAAAGATATTAAATGGGTTCAAAGGAAAATATATCCCTTATTAGTCCCTACCCTTAGGGCTGCAGGGACTAATAGTAATCGATTTTTCATGGTTCTATTAATATTTGAAGGAAAACTGATTATTTTAACCAAACTTTTAAGAGTTTAATACAATTTTTGATCTCTCATTTATATTTTAGCCCTAAGTTTTAAGTTTGAGGCCTTATTTGGCCTCATATCGAGGCAAGCTGCCTCAAACTTAGTAAAGAAGAGGCTTGAAACTTAATAAAGAGATATTAAACGGGACATGTAGGAAGCGAGTTGAATTAATGCTAAGTTTCACGTTAGCATTAATTCCTAATATTAAATGTTAGGATTGTTTTTCTAATGCATAAATCATAGTCCATAACCCTTTCTCTCTTGCACTGTTACGTTGCCATCTTCCCTCCCACTTGGTCACTTGCATGTCCCTTTCCTTGCAAACACTATTGCTACAGATGTTGTTCCCTCCCCCATTTCTTCGTCGCCCTCATGGTTGATTACCCTCCTCCTCCCCGTTTTTCTTCTCACCTGAAGACTGGTCCTATGCCCATTTTTATTTTTCTTCTCACCTAAAGACCAGTCCTATGCCTATAAGAAGCCTCTAAACCATGGTCCTATGCCCATAGGTAGAATTTATACAACCTTCAACCTGCAATATGTGCACTAGGGAACAATATGTTATGACCTTCCACTTGCAATATCTCTAGTAGAAAATATGTTCTGACCTTCCACACGCAATATCTCTAGGAGAGAGAGCTTCACGTTCTAAAAAAATCACTATATGAAGAAGGAAGGAATTAAGGAATCATTGTACGAAGAAAACGTTATTGCATTATCACTCTTACCAAGAAGACGATATTGCATTATCACTTTGGCCAAGAAAATGCTATTGTGTACCCTACTTCTGCAAAATTGTTGGTGATTAAAATCAATTTTACTACTATCATTTAGACATAATTTATTTAATTTAACAGATACACTATATTTGTTACTGAATAAGTTACTTCCTAGGTAAGAAAGATCATAAGAAATCCCTATATGTTGTTCATGAATTCCTCGCCCCGACGCTTTGAATCCACGAATCGACTTCATCATTCCCATGAGCTCAATAATTTATGGTGTCCATCGGCTGAAAACATCTCTCTATAACAGGTAGGTTGTTTCAATTCAAAACAGGTGTCTTATGCTTTCTGGTGTCTTAACCTTCATCATAACACTTTTCACCTCTCCATATATCTTCCCACCCATCCATCCATCTCTACTCCTCCCTCTGCAACGAAAAAAAGTATAATTGTTCAAAAACTCTATGGCCACAATGACAACTTGAAATTCATAATAACATAAATGCTTTGGCGTACCAAAGAAAATGATAAACCAGAATGAAGGGGAAAGTTGAGGGGGAGTTCCATCTCTATTTGTGTATAGAGTTGTTGGACGAGCATTTGTGCATCCCGACGAGCAAGAAAGAGGGCTTGGAAATAGGTTGATCACCTTTCTCTTCCCACTCACCGAATTATGCTTGGACCATATTTCTTTTTCATTAGTGAGGTTTGCTTTTCTGAGCAGGGGGTACTATCATCACCATTATTGAATAACCACTTTCCGGATTGAATGGCCGAGATGAAGAAGTGAATGGCAAGAAGCAAGTCAGAGAAAGAATCTCTCTAGATGATGCTATAAAGGGCACTATGGATATTAGTTATACTAATACATTTTTGAATCAATCTATCTTGCCTTTTTTCATCGATCCTGAAGAAATAATGAATCTATAAATGACATTGTAGATAGTAGTTTTTCTATTCGTAAAGAAAGCATTAGATATATTTATATCCATACCTTGTGTTTTCCAGTCTACAGATAGGTCATTCCATAGATAGGTCGGGTCAGCGACATGGATAAATGACTACACTTGTATCTCACTTGAATCCATAGTTTCTTTTGTTGGATATGTTATTGGATCTTTTTCTCCTATGCCCCTGTCTTTTATATGGACGCTCTTGTTGGTGTTGTTGGCGGGTGTTTGTGTATCAACGATTGGATCAACCAGATCAAATGCGAGATATGAAACTAGTTAAACAACCAAATCAACATCTAGGTCTATCGTTGTCTTTGCTTCCGGATCATGATCACTATCTAGAAAGGAATCACCATATTGAACTGCAACCATGTTGAAGATCATGATGATAAAGCTACAAAAAGGAGGGGACTCCAAAATAATATAACAATGTTAAGGGTTCTCATAAAAGTTGTCCAAAGCATTTTGCATGGACGTCAATTTGTCCTTTGTTGCAAATGTCCATCTGTCTTACCAGTGTTTGTCCACGTGTTGTCATTCTCCACAAATGTCATTGATGTGGGTTAACTCGGTTAACTGAATGAGACATAATGACAATGGCATATACAACACAAATTTCATTGGATTAACCTTTCAACTATCAACACTGGAATTTCATTCCTTATGAGGTGTAATAAGTACATTTATTATTCTGGGATGCCAGAATGGCATCTCGATATAAACAACTTATCATCGTGATGATGGAGCCTATTTTATTAATTTTATATGGAAGCTTTCTAGTTTTAGGGTTTCACATTTCATTGAAGTTTGTGTAGGTTATGATTGCTACAAAAGTTGATTAAGCTGTGTCATTATAAAATAGGGAGCCAATTAACCTTTGCCATTATAAAACAAGGGATAAGATAAATTGGGATATTAGGGTTGCCAATGAGTTTGTATGCTTATTAACTTCGAAACTGAATTTATGTGGTTGAATTATTAGCCTAAGATATATTGGAATCATAACTGAAATCAAATTGAACAAACACATCAATTAATTGGTTGAATTATTAAAATGTATTATTAATGAGAAAGACATAAACACATGCTACATATTCAAATCACGTTGAATCATACACCAAAAACTAGTTCAATCAATTGAACTATCAAGTATATTTAAAATATTGCGAACAAATCAAATATACACAAATGATTTATTGTTGCTATCTCAAACTTCCCTGGGAACTTCTATAAAAATTGTTAATTTCTACGCTCTTATTTTTTCTCTTTCAAACTACAATGGAGATTTCTGTAAAAGTTGTTAAATTCTACGCCTGCAATTTAATGGCTGAAGGAAATTCTCACATGATTTATTTTTTCTCTTTCAAACTTCGATGGAGACTTATGTAAAAAGTCATTAATGAAAGTATTGGAGATTCCCATGGCCTCTGTTGAAGCGAGGAATTTCCCTTACGTCGTTGTTTTGACAAGAGAAGTGGCTTACTCATATTAATTAGATTCTGTAGGTTGTCGTAATCGAACAAAATTTCATTCCTTGATCGGACAAGGTTGTTTTCCTACTATTATGTAAAGGACTATGGACACTCTCTTTTTTAAATACTGTCTGCATTATAATATATTGTAAGGTCATTTTCCTCCGCCCTGTAATGACACATTGATAAGTAAAGCATCTGACATAACAGTTGGGCTTGAAGATTTTGCATCAGCAGATGTGCATCCCATCAAGAAACAATAAATATTTCCTCAGCTATTGATTCTTTGGATGGATCCAGCCAGCTCTACTTCATTGTGGTTTATATGTGGCAAGCACCCTGGTTAATGATTAATCTAGGTATAGTTATAGATATAGAGAATTTTAACCAAAGTTTTTTGAAACTCATACAATTTTTGCCTCACATTTGATTTATTATCCTAAATTTTTAGTTTGACATCTTATTTGGCCTCATATCGATGCAAGAGACTTCAAAGTTAGGAAACAAGAGGCTTTAAACATAGGAAAATGCATTTGTACCGAGCAAAGTAAATTAATGCTAACTTTCAAGTTAGCATTAATTCTAAACATTAAATTGTTAATCTTTTCATAAGGCACCTATAACTTGTTATGTTGCAATGTTTGTGGTGGCTTTGGTGTCTCATGGTGGAAGTGGGTGAGACTTCCACTTGGTGACTTGCATGTCGCTTGCCAGAGTTCAAGCAATAATAATCTATCTGCCATCTGCCTCCTCTGTGCATGCATGAGTGAGTCCATTAATCTCTTACTCGGTGTGCTTTCCCTTATGCTCAACAATGCTCCTCAAGGAATGGGTATCCTCTGCAATTGGAACCTGTGTTTTCAAAACCGGTCCTCTTCTGCCTGCAATATCGAAAATAGCATAGCGATCATGGACCATGTCTTCTCAAACCGGTCCTCTTCTGCCTATAATATTAAAAAGAGTAGAGTGATAATAGAACCTATCTTCTCAAACCCATTCTGCACGCAAGATTGAAAAGAGCAAGTTCTTGTTACTAACAGCTTTGAAAGCATTCATTTTCTAATTGTCATATGAGTGATATGGTCAATTTTCTATTTGTCATTAATAGAGTTGAAAGCATTAATTTTTCTATCTGTCATTTTCTAATTGTGATATTTTGTTAAAAACCAAATATCAAGATAGCATACAAAAACCTCGGAATAAGTACTCAATGCCTTGAAAAAGAGAGAATTTCAGATAATAAGCCTCTTCAAGGGGGAAACCTCCTTATACACCACATAAATTTCCAAATATAAGATGATTCCAAATGAAAAAAGGTCTCCTTGGTATATATATGAGACTAAGAGGTACAATTACAACTAATGGACCCAAGCCGACATAAATAAAATAACATTAATAATGTAATATGCCCCAATTAAGGGGTAATGTGCCACTATTTAGGGCTTAACATACCCCTCCCCTTTAGACAAGTGTTGTCTGCAATGCTTGATTAATTTTGGATGCTTCTGTATAAAAGACTCATCTTCCCAAGTGGAATCTTTAGTAGGTAGTTTCCTCCACTTAATGAGATACTCTAAAATGGATCTATTCCCCAGCTGGTGAATTCTTGTGTCAATGATAGCTTCAGGCTCCAATATGATTTTTCCTTCCTCATCAAGTTCTGGAAATATAGTTTGAACTGGGATCTTGCCACCTATAACCTTCTTTAAGCATGAAACATGGAAAACTGGGTGTACTTGTGAAGATGGAGGCAACTCCAATTTGTATGCCATAGTACCAATATTTCGCAACACCTTATAAGGTCCATAGTACTTTGGTGATAATTTATTATCCTTCTTGTCTTGCTTGAGGGACATCTGTTTGTATGGTTGTAGTCTTAAAAACACCCAATCCCCTACTTCAAAACTTCTTTCACTACGATGTTGATATGCTTGTTGTTTCATGCGATTATGTGCCATGGTCAACTTGTCCTTTAAGATTTGGAGAACTTGTTGTTGATGCTCGATGTGATCTTCCATTGCTTCAACCTTAGATTTTTATTTTAGAGAATAAGTGATGGAAGGAGGGTGGTAGAGTGCCATAAATGGTGTCATTTTTGTTGCAGTATGAAAGGAAGTGTTATACCACCATTTTGCCAAGGGTAACCATTTGAACCATTATGTTTGTTTATCAGAGACAAAGAAACAGAGGTAGCCTCCGAGACATTTGTTCACTATCTCGGTTTGTCCATCAGATTGAGGATGACAAGATGAGCTATGAGTCAATTGATTACCCAAACGAGAAAATATTTTTTTCCAAAAATGTCCATTGAAGATGGGATTTTTGTCACTTACAATAATCTTTGGGCTTCCATGTAGCTTTTGAACTGTCTCCATGAATGTGGTGGCAATTGTTCTGGTTTTGAAGGGATGAGAGAGTGCACAAAAGTGTGTGTATTGGTCAGTCTATAAACAATCACCATGAAGACACTCTTTCCTTCAGACTTCGGTAACCCTATGATGAAATCCATGGAAACCTCCTCCCAGTGCTAACTTGGGATGGCTAATGGTTGTAAAAGACCCGAGGTCTTAATTGTTTCCACCTTATTTTTTTGGCAAACCAAACATTTTGCCACAAACCTTTGAACATCAATTTTAAGGCCATCCCCAAAAAAATCCTTCTTGACCCTATGGTGTTGGATTACTGAGAGGGGGGGTGAATCAGTAATAGAGCAATTTAATCATTTTTAACCATATAATCCAAGTGTTATATCAATGAAGCATTATCATCCAATAACTGCAGAGTAAATAAGCAATGAACAAATGAACAAACATACACATACACAGTACACCAGTGTTTTATGTGGAAACCCAAATCAAGAGAAAACCACAGAATGCTTTTTCTTATATGTCTTGAAGAATTACATTCATTGGAAGCACCAACTTCTTTTGTTTTCCAGCTGCAACTGGAAGGAGGCTCCAACCCCCTAGTTTTTCAGGCTACAACCTGAGGGAATCTCCAACTCCCAAATTCTCTAACTACAACCAGAAGGAGGCTACAACCCCCTATGTTCTCCACCTACAACCGGAAGGTGGCTACAACCACCTGTCCTTGCCTCGTCCTACCACCCTGAAGTAGAAGTAGAATGATGGAACCACTGTCAACCTGTCATTGTGAGATATACCGTTGTAAACCTGTACCAATAAATCTGAACCATGCATCAACCTCTACCTCAACCTGTAATCAACTTGTACCATAAACAAGTGCATCAACCATGCACCAACCTGTACCAAATAACCTGTAATCAACCTGTACCATAAACAAGTGCATCCAACCATGTACCAAGTATGTACCAATCATGTGTCAACTAC
>ML805670.1:172768-186800 GCA_009831015.1 Picea engelmannii
AGTTGTAGCACCTTGTCAACATGTCGCACATGATCCTCCCAAGACTTGCTATAGATTAGTATATCATCAAAAAATACTAACACAAATTTTTGAAGGAAGGGCTTTAAAATGGAATTCATCAACCCTTGGAATGTGGAAGGTGCATTTGTAAGTCCAAAAGGCATGACCAAAAATTCATAATGGCCTTCATGAGTTTGAAATGTTGCTTTTGGGATATTTTCTTCCTTCATTCTAATTTGATGATACCCTGATCAAAGATCCAACTTTGTGAAATAGATTTCTCCATGTAGTTCATCAAACAATTCATCAATGACGGAAATAGGAAACTTATCTTTAATAGTGATCTTATTGAGCTCTCTATAATCTGGACACATATGCCATGAACCATCTTTCTTGAGTACCATTACCATCGGTGCAGAGGAAGAACTTTGACTAGGTCTAATAATGTCAGCCTCTAACATTTCTTCAACCATATGTTCAATTTCACTCTTATGGGCATAAGGGTATCTGTAAGGCCTAATGTTAGGAGGAACATTCCCAAGAATTAGGTGAATAACATGATCATGATTTCGAGTGGGTGGAAGACCTTTGGGAATATATTCAAATACTTTGGAATGCTTATCAATGATCCCTTGGAGATCTAGGGGATTAGATGGCTTAGATGTTTGAACATATAGTGAGCATAGTTGTGCAATTACACCTTGATTCCCCTTTTTCAATAATTTTGTCATGCCATTAGAGCTTATCACCTTACTGGGTTTCCCTATGATACCCCTTAACTCAATTTCTTTTCCTTCCAATGAAAATTTCATGAAAAGTTCTTGAAAATTAAAAGCCACTATTCCTAATGATTGTAACCATTGGATTCATAGTATGACATCAACACCACCCATGGGTAGAGAAATCATTGGACTATTCATTACATATCCCCCCATAGTAAGATTGATCTTATTGCATTTTCATGAGCAATTGATAGTTCCTCCATCTGCAATCATTGCTTGAAACTCTGGTGCTGGATATACCAAGCAATTGAGAGCTTCAGCTAATTTATAGTGAATGAAATTATGAGTACTACCATAATCAATTTGGACTATTGCCTTTTTCTTTTTGATATATCCTTTAATCTTGAGGGTTTGAGGAGTGCTAATTCCAACCAACGCATTATATGATATCGTGGGAGTCAACTCTTCAGAATAAATCACTTCTACGTTTTCATCTTGATATGGTTCTTGTTCTTCTTCCTCTTCACTATCTATGTAGAATAATTTCTTCTCACCACACTTATGTCCCTTACTATACTTGTTGTCACAATTAAAGCATAAACCTTTTTCTTTTCTTTCCTCCAATTGTTCAGGTGTCAACCTTGTTGGTTGAGGTGTTTTAGAAAAAGGAACGTTATTCTCTCGATAGATGTTAGGAGTGGTCCTTCTAGTAGCCATAGCCATATTTTTACTTTCAACATTTCTTGCCACCCTGAATGCATTCTCCAGTTATTTGGGTTCCCAAAGGCAAACCTCATGTTGAATGTTATCCTTTAAATTTCCTATGAATACATCAATCAGGTGCTCATCTGGAATATCTGTTACATTTATATTCAATCTTTGGAAGTTCTCAATGTGCTCTACAACTAAACCCTTTTGCTTGAGATTTATCAATTGGCTAAAGAAGGTATTGCTCCTTGTATCCTCATAGTGTGCTATCATTTCTTCCGTGAAAATTGTCCAAGTGACGAGTGATTTGCAAGAACAAATCCATTGATACCACAAAAATCGATTAGGTTCTAAATATAAAGAAGCAATTTGTACCTTTTGTGTATGTGGCACATCATGTAGATCAAATAATTGCTCCATTTGAAGTATCCATGTGATTGGGTCCTTGCCATCAAACTTCTTCATATCGATCTTAGGAAAGTGGTTGGTCTTCAACCCAAAGTTGAAGTTTCTCCATTCTTGATTCATCTTCCTTGTGTCCTCATCATGAATTTCATGGGATACATTTTCACTTTCAGGTGTCCTCTCTATTAGGAAATTTTTTAATCCTTCCATGATCTCCCTTTTTAAACCATCCATCATCCCTTGTAGTTCATCTTTTGTTATTGTCTTCTTTTGTAAATCATATATGTCCCTACACATTTCTTCACCTTCATCAAGAGTCCAAGTAGGACTGTCTGGAGGCTTATTTGGTGTAGAAGTTCCCTTTTTTGGTGGCATGTTGGCCAAATATCATTTTTAAATCTTGATTTCAAGGTGGTTCTTCTAGACGATCTTTCTTTTGTTGTATCTCCAAAATTTCGGCCCTTCTAGGTATGATTTTTTTTTTGTAGTTCTTTGATATTTATTCTCTGCTATGCCACAGGTCTGATCAAAATTGGATGTGCCAAGTTGAATTTATGGTAACTTTCCCACAACTTGCTGATTTTTTTTCCCTTCCAGGAGAACGTACTTGTAAAGTGTGTCAAGATCACAATATCTGATATTTGTTTTTGAAACGTGTACCATAAATTATATAGACTTTCCACTATCCAATGCAACTAGTCTCACTTAATTTGGATACTCACTGAAGAATATATCACTGTTTTACCCGAAAAACCTGTTTGAGACTAGTTAATATGACTAGTCAAATACGCTATCTTGAACAGGGTGTATCTACAAAAGTAGGATGACCCAGAAGCTGATTTTTTTTTTATCAAAGCTACCTTGATAATTTCTATGAATATTCTCTATATTTCAGGGTATGAAACGTTACAGAAAAAATTTCATAGCGAAATTCTGCGATGACTAAATTCAGGATGATTCCAGAACCCTATCTTACACAGGCTATATATCCGAAAGTATAAGGCCTCAGGAGATGAAATTTGAACCCAACGTACCTTGATTTTTCTACTAAATATCCTCCAAGGGGTTCCTTCTGAAATTTCGTAGAAAAAAAGTTATAGCGAAAATTCCAAGGTGTCTCAGATGTAGCAGCGAAACCCCAAGACCGTGAGCTCTGATACCAAATGTTAAGAACAAAATATCAAGATAACATAGAAAAACCTCAAAATAAGTACTCAAAGCCTTGAAAAAGAGATAATTTCAGATAATAAGCCTCTTCGAGGGGGCAACCTCCTTATACACCACATAAATTTCCAAATACAAGATGATTCCAAATGAAAAGGTCTCCTTGGTATATATAGGAGACTAGGAGGTACAGTTACAAATAATGGACCCAAGCCGACATAAATAAAATAACATTACTAATTTAATATGCCCCAATTAAGGGGTAATGTGCCACTATTTAGGGCTTAACATATTTTGTAATGTTGTTGTTGCATTTATTCCTAGAAAACTACAAACTCTATAGGCTACAAAGTCTACACGATGTAACAGAATACACTACACACCTCTTCTTTGCATATTCGTAGAGTCTTATGTTGTTGGAGAAGATGAGGAGAGCGACCTCTGCAACGACACTCCATTATTTGTAGAAACGACACCCCATTCTTTCTAGTGAGAAGGATTCTTCTTTCTTTCTTTTCTTATGTTGAGTTTTGATTATTTTTATGAGAACGCGACCCTCAAATGACTTTCCCTTTGAACCTATTTGTGCCTATACAAATCTCTGACCGCTCAAAATCTCTTCTCTATCTGACATTATGAAATTTGGGAGCCTCTACCTTTTCCATTTTGTCTATTTTTGTTTGTGTGGTCTCTACCCCCATTTATAGCTTGTTTCTGTGGTCTCGGACCCCATTTATTGCTTGGAAATTTCGTGCCTCTAGAAGCAAAGTATTAGGGAAGTATTTGAAACAAGAACACTTGCTTGCTAATAAATTTTGAGTGAAAACACCTTCAAACAAATGTGTTGTGTAGTCGATCTTGTTTCAAAGAAATTTTTTGGCAACATATAACACATTGGTTGATGGTGTAAACTGAGAAACTTATTGATGTGAAAGAGGAAACCTACGTTTAAGAGCCTAATCATTGTTCCTTTTGATTCCCGATGAGACATACGAAAACCTATGGGTCCAAAATTTTGATGAGTGGCAGCTTGGAGTGCATGACAAAGGAGAGACCCTATAGTATGGATGGATAACTAGAAATCATTGGAATTTGTGTTGGTCTCTAAACATAAAAATGCATCATGGTCGCTTGGGAAAAAAATATCAGAAGGGCCAAGGATTACTTACTGATTGATGTGTGCAGTCTTAACAGACCAAACAAATGAGAAGCTAGGGGGAGAATCCCATTGATGGCATTATTCACCCCGGTCATTGTGGAATACAAAGTCTGGCCTGGAGAAGACTCAACCGAGATTTCCCTCCTGGCGCTATCACTGAATCGTTAAATTCCTTCTCATTAATTAGCACTTGCTTCTGTGAGAGTTATTTTCTTTCCATGGCAGGCTTCAACATAGTTAGATACTATTACTACCAGTCTTGCTTTAAACATTTGCACCACTTACAAGTTGTATTCAACTTTATTAAAATTAAAAAATATTTAGCATATAATTAAAAATATTGTAACAATGCTCTCACATTTCGAAAATTGCAAGCACGCACATTGATGCAGAACATCGTTCTTAAAAAAATTGCAAGCACACTCATATTTATACCTTTCACCGGGATCATGATTTTCACAAATATTTGTACCTTGTCCGCATAATGTCGTAGGTCATGGTTTTCAAGGTTTAGTTCACTCACAAATGACACTGACATAGAACAAAACCTGACACAATAGCAATTATATTATGGCAAGACAAGCAATCCATCAATCCAATCATTAGAAAACAAGCCATCTGCATCCATTTCCTGCTTCACTTGCAGAAGTTTCTTCAAATTCATTGCCCTCTCACTGGTTCCATGAAACAAGTACGTCCCTGCTTTCCCCAGTGGAGTGTCCCTCCATATTTCTCCACTAGCATTTGTTGAATCTCTTAATAAATATCCATATTCCATTTTGGTTTCTTTGTGTCTCGGGCTCTCAAATACTCGAATTCAAACGTAATTACATCCTTAGAATGCCCCAAATATGCTTTCGATTTTTTGACAAGCGCATATTGGTTCCCTCCACAAACACGAGCTCGCATAAGGCTTGTGGATTCAAATCTATGATTCTTTTGATGTCAAGAATTGCCACTCTGACCCTACTCAAGGGAACATAGATCTCCTCGTCATATCCTTTCACTCCTTCAACCCGACGATCTCACAAACAAACCGATTGATTTGCATCCAAAATGTGGTTGGACGTGCATAAATTGGGATTGGGCTCTTGTTTGTGAGAGTAATCACGACATCCTCTATTTTCCTACAGAAGGTTATTAAATCCTATTACCGAATACCTCGTGAAGCCTTTCACAATATCGTTAAAGAATCCCTCGCCTGAGGCCACTCTGGCGTCCATGACAGTTTCACTCAGATAACATAGTTGCTCGAAGTCGCAGGTTGAATCAATCGTTTCCAAGTCACGGGTTGAATCAATCGTTTCCATTGCAACATATATAGACTATCTAATTCCTCGTCGTATAGAAAATAAGAAAATGGAAGCTTACGATTGAACAAGATGCATGTTATCCAACAAATCTCTACCACGAGTACTTGATATTTTCATTTCTGATTATAGAAGCCCCAAAAAATCATCTCCAAAGCCTATGGCAATGCTGGATCCCTCTAGTTCTGAAATTTTTACGCTCCACCCATATCCTCCTTGGCTTATCTTCTCTGCATACTCACCAAAAACAGGCCAACATGGAGGAAGCTACATCCAACCCACACACATAGTCCACTAAGCCTCTAGCATGGTGTCCAATATGGAGGTAATTACATGCAACCCACACACGTAATCCACTAAGTTGTAGCCTTGGAATTTGACATCATGCTTTACCAAAATATTTTGTAAATGATAACAAATAATAAATGAATCACCTTGGATTCAGCATCACAATGTTGCGAAGTGATTTATACATCATCGACATTCTCCATGATATAAAACTTTGTTTATTTGGACAAACATGGGACAAAGAGTAACCTTGTCTTTCATTAAGGACATGGAATCTATAATCTTCGATCCACTATCTTTATCGTGGGTATGTTGGAGAGCTTGGTTGGCGCTATGTATCTTCCTACGCAAAGAATCAAGTTAGAAGCGATCACCACTCTTGTCCTAAGCTGATATTTATTTGAAGGCAGACAATTATTGCTCCCGCTCCCTAGAACACTAGCTCCATGTTTTTTGAGTCGAGTCAAAATAGCTTTAGCTTCCATTCTTTCAAAGTTGAGTCAAAATAGATTTAGCTTCCTGCCTCTTCCTAGCAGGGACTTGTTGCTACACAACTCTCCTTGTTCTAACTTAAAAATAACTATTATTATTGCTAAAAAATAATCTTGTTTTCCAATGTAACTTCATATATTAAACTTCTCTCTTATCTCAAAATGTAACTTCATATCATAAACTTCTCTCATATCTTAAAATGATCTATTCACGTCTCATGTTAAATCCTTGGGGAGGTCCTTTGATCAAAGTGGGGAGAAGTTGAATAAGCTTGTGGGTGTATTGTGTGTGATTGGAATAACATGGTTCTTGGTCCTTAATCGAGGAGTTGAGATACTAGACCTTGAACTGGAATTCCCTTTAAGGGGGAATGTTGGCTTAAGTGGATGTGTCATTTTGATGAAGGAAAATATACTTTAATGTCTCATGTTCAATCCTTGAGGAGGTCCCTTGGCCAAAGCGAGGAAAGGCTGAATAAGCTCGTGGGTGTGTTGTGTGTGAATGGAATAAGGTAGTTCTTGATTCCTTGTTGGGGGGTGACAAGACTAAAAATTGCATTGACATTCGCCTTTAAGGGGGAGTGTTGGCTCAAGTGGATGTGGCATTCCACTGAAGGCATATCTACTTTCATGTCTCATGTTCAATCCTCAAAAGTTCCTTTGATCAAAGAAAGGATAGGATGAATAAACTTGTGGGTGTGTTATGTGCGATTGGAATAGGGCTACTCTTGGTCCTTGATTGGGGGATGAATGTACTAAACCTTGAATTTGCATTCCCATTTAAGGGAGAGTGTTGGCTCAAGTGAACATGTTGTCCAACTGAAAGTATATGTACATTCATGTGTCATGTTCAATCTTTAAGGAGGTCCTTTGACCAAAGAAAGGAGAGGTCAAATAAGCCTATGAGTGCATTGTGTGCAATTAGAATAAGGAAAATCTTGGTCCCTAATTGGGGAGTGATGGTACTAAACCTTGAATTAACAACCCCCTTTAAGGTGGAGTGTTGTTTCAAGTGGATGTGTCATCTCGCTAAAGGAAAACCTATTATCATATCTCATGCCTTGAAGCCATCATGTCATCTTAGTGAAAACTTATAACAACTTCTGTTATAAATACCTAAATCATGGTCGATTGAAATATAGTACAATGGTTGATTGATGTGAGTTTTCCACTATTGGACGAAGTTGGATTCCTAAAAAATGGTGCTCTTGCATTTTCCCTGAGAATCCTTAGAGTGACATGTACCAAGAGTGATAATCCATTAACTCCAACCTTGATCTTGATCTTGATAGCGATGAATAGATTTTGATAGTGGTTTCAAAGGGTTTGAGGGGGGAAATGCCCCAAGTCTGACCAAAAAATAAAAGGTTAGTATTACACACACACACATAACACCAAGAAAATGCCTTTGAAATCTTTATTAGATATAATGCTCTCAATGCCTACCCATATCATGTTAGTCAAAATTTATAATTACTTCTGTTAAAGGGTACCAAAATCATGAAGAAAAGGCCTTTTAAAGATTTATTAAATAGTGTATATTTTAACCTTGTACAATATTTACTACAAACAGATTTTTAGTAAAAGAATAAAAAAGATACAATGGAAAATACAAACATTACACATAGATTTTTCCCCTAGAAACCCAAACCGGGAAAACCAACATATTTATATTCATTCATAGTGATACATTGTTTACAATACAATATACATATACGATCCAACGACATCCAAAACCCTAATCCAATGACCTGGATTAGTCAACAACCCTAATTCCTTAACCGGAAATCCATCGGCAAAAAACCATGTGCCGAAAAACCACCCAACAATGGACACGAAAATCGAGGCAAAAATGTGACATGTTTCCCGATTGTTGGGTGGTTCTGTATGCAATGTAGACACTACTGCTCGTACGAAGAATATAGCACATACCCAACATTCTCCCACTTGTTGTTTCTTTGCATACAAGGGGTTACAGGGTTACATAGTCAATAATCGAGGGCAACAATGCCCATGGATCCTCTACAACAAGATAACTTCTCAGTGCTCACATATTTTGTTAATGAATCTGCAACATTATTCAAAGTGTCCACCTTCATCAACAACACTTTCTTTTCTTCAGCCATGTCACTCACAAAGTGATATTAAATATCAATATGCTTTGTCTTTGAATGATAAGCCAGGTTCTTCGCCAGAAAAATTGCACTATGACTGTCACAATCTATCCTTACAGCTTGTTGTACCAACCCAATACATGAAAACAATCTTTGTAACCCTACTTCTTTCTTACTTGCATGAGTGGCTGCCATGTATTCAACTTCTGTAGTTGAAAGTGCCACTACAACCTGTCTTTTGCTCATCCAACTTATTGCTCCTCCAAACAGGTTAAACACATACCCACTTGTAGATCTCCTGCGATCCAGATCTCCAGCCCAGTCTGTATCCACAAAGCCATGTATATCCAACACTCTGTCCAATCCCGATCTTTCTTGGTAGCACAATCCATAGCTAGCAGTGCCACGCAAATACCTGAAAAACTCTTTTCACTGTTGTCCAATGCTCCTTCCTTGGTTTTGACATATACTTGCTCAAAAATCCCACTACATGTGTAATGTTCGATATAGTACAAACCATTGCCTACATCAAACTACCAACTGCACTCGCATATGGAACACGAGACATGTCCTCCTCCTCTTCCTTTGTCTTGGGACATTGATCCGCAAATAACTTTACACCAACAAGAATAGGAACCTTGATCGATTTACATTCCCGCATATTAAACCTCTGCAATATTGTCTTGACATATTTTCTTTGATTTAACCAGAGTTTCCTCTTTTTCTGATCTATTTTAATTTCCATGCCCAAAATGAAATTTTAAGCACCGAGATCCTTCATGTCAAATTTAGAGGACAACTGAGTTTTCACATCCTGGATAATCTCCTTGTTGTTTCCTATCAACAACATGTCATCCACATACAAGACCAAATAAATCAAATGATCACCAATTAATTTAAAATACACACAATGATCCTCTTTGCTTCTTGTGAAACCAAGTCCCAACATATAAGTATCAAATTTTTGATACCACATCCTTGTTGATTGTTTTAAACCATACAGGGACTTTTTTCAGTTTGCATACCAACTCCTACTTTCCCTTCACAACAAAATCCTTCTGGCTACTTCATATAGATTTCTTCTTCCAGATCCCCATGTAGGAATGTTGTCTTCACATCCATTTGTTCTTCTTCAAAATCAAATGCAACAACAACATATAACAAAAATCTTATAGAGGTTAACTTGCAAACAGGAGAAAAAATCTCACCAAAATCAATTCCCTCAACCTGGGAATAACCCTTTGCTACTAACCGAGCTTACTATTTCTCCACTTTGCCTTTTGCATTCAGCTTCTTTTTAAATACCCATTTGCTGACAATGAGATTTCTTCCAGTCGACAACTCCACTAGATCCCAAGCCTCATTCTTATCCAAGGCTGTCATTTCTTTGTCCATGGCCTTTTTCTAGAGATTTCCATCCTTTGAATCCACTGCCTCCCTGACAGTTCTAGGATCATCATTAGTAATAGACAACGAAAAATTTGAACGAAAATCGGATGGATTATACCTTTCCGTTAGCCTTCTTTCTCGAACCGATCTCCTCAATACTGGAGTATGAGGATCTTCTTCTTCTGATTCATGTTCTTCTATAGAGTCTGATTCATCATCCTTTAAATCAAACTATGTTTTCTCTGGTTCTTCCTTACTTGGTAGGAATTCATGTTTAACAACATCCTTCATTTCTTTAAATACCACATCTTGGCTATACACTACCTTCTTAGTTTCTGGGTTCCAAAGTTTATGACCTTTGAGACCATCTTTATATCCAATAAAGATACACTTTTTGGCCTTCTTATCTAGCTTACTCTTGTTTTCCTTTGGAACATGAACATATGCATCACAACCAAATACCTTGAGATGTGTGAGAGAAGGTTTCTTACCAGTCCATACTGCTTGTGGAGTCTTTTCATCCAGCGCTGATGAGGGTGATCTGTTGACTAGGTAACATGCAATACCCACTGCCTCTGCCCATAATTCTTGCCCTAACCCGGCACCACGGAGCATGCACCTGCTTTTTCCATCAACGTCATGTTCATCCTTTCTGCAACTCCATTCTGATGAGGTGTATATGGAGTAGTATTTTGCCTTGCTATACCACACTTCTTACATAATTCTTCAAATTCATTCCCACAGAACTCTTCGCCATTATCTGTCTTCAATACCTTAATTCTTTTCTCTGTTTGATTCTCAACAAGATACTTAAAATCTATAAACCCGTCAAAGACTTTAGATTTCTTCCTGAGGAAATATATCCAAGTATTCCTCGAGAAGTCATCTATAATTGAGACATAGTACACAGATTTTCCCAATGATGGGACTAACAGAGGTCCAAAAACATCACTGTGAACTAGTTGTAAAATTCCTTTTTCCCTCGTTGAACCAAAGGGGAATCTTACCTGATTCTGCTTCCCATATACACAATGTTCACATAAATCAAGATTCAGAGTGCAGTTAGACATACCTTCTGTTAGCGATATTTCTTGTCCTAGGCACAAGAGTATTTAGGTCTGCAGGATACACGAGAATCGCCCAGCGCAGCAGCGGAAGGACCTCTTTTCTGGTTACGAGTCAAGCGAGCGGGCAAAGTTTCACTATCGGCAGCCGAGATTCATCCACAAAGCAGACCAACGGTCATCGGGATTTCGGGACTAAATCTGGCTCGTTCGATCCAGTGGCGCAGAATCCAGTCATATTGGCATATCGGCTTTCGGGAGTTCGAGGGGAAAAGTTCCTCGTCATTTCACATCCCGAAACCCCAAACCCCGAAATGTCGATAGCGCCCAGAATCGGGACCATGGTTTTGGGCGCCTGGTCATAAAGGAGCAAGCCTGGAAGAGGGGCGCTTATGTTTATCATTTGGCCACCCGGGCCCGCCATATTGCCGAATCAATCCTGAACCATCAGATCAATGGGGGGACGCGTGGCGACCGTTAGGGTCTCCCGACATTTTGCCCATCCCGATTTTGGGGAAGGAAGACCTGCTCCTCTCTTATCCGCGACTTCTAGGTGCCATCGGACTTGACCTCAATCCTGGTTTACGCCTAGAGTAAATGATAGCCAGAAGGGGCTGTTGAAACCTCCCATTGTTCATTAAGTATGAGGTATGGAGGGTCTGGCGAGCAGTGTGCTCGAAAGGGTCCTGCGTACCCTCTTTTCCAAAGAGGCCAGGTTGAGTTCTCAGCCGGAGGAGGTCTGCACACGCTAGCTCAGCCTTTAATGGCTCAGCTACTCCCCTTGCAGGAGCCGCGCGCAGTCAAGGTCACGTCTGACAAAGAAAATCCGTCTGAAATTTGACTGAAGGGACACAGAACCTTGGGCGACGAGCATGCCTCTGCTAGGCGATTTTTTTTCTCTGAGTTTATAAACTCAGTCTCTGCATTTTTGTAAATCATCGGTGGTAGAGCGCAGCTCCCAATTGTAAAGTTTTAGCATAGACTCTAGTTCTCTAGTTATGTATTGGCATGTAAGATTTCTTGTTTAATGAAAGACCGTCTTCTCACTCCATCTGGTTTTCATCTCCCCGAGAGAGTTCGTGAACGACCGATTCGTGCGAATTATTGCAATGATGTTATGATAAAGGATTTATTGTTGCATTTTTGTATTCTCTTGTTTTTGCATTTGAATGTGAGAAGATCTTGCGTTCGGACGTCTTCTTCTACAGTCTGTTAGCAACCAAATGTTTACAACAGACCCTTGCATTTTTCTGATACAAGTCTTCCTCCTATTCACCCTTACTACAACTCACTGTCTGAAGTTTATACAAGACCTCACTCGCCTATGCATGCCTGGCCTAGTTTTGGAGTTGGAACGATACCGTTATGAGTTTACTTCCATTCGATCACTCTTTTAATAAACAAATCATGACATAAAACTGATGGGCGTCGGGCTCTACCCTTGCTACAATCCAGGGGTGACTTCTGACGCTAACATTTCTGGCGCCATTGTCGGGGATGAAGTTGAAGATTTTCCCTGGGTAAAAAAACAACGAGCTTCTGATTCAGAAGGTGCATCAGATATCAGAACCCTTGAATATTGCACTTGCACCTGACGACTCCTCTGAGGTCGTTACACCTGGTAATTCCTCTGTTGCAGTGCCTCTGGCTACACCTGGTAGCACTTAGGAGACACAAAGCTCAGTTCCGGTCTTTGATGGTGAACGAAGATTGGACACACTCATTCTGCATAGCATTCACCTGGCGACTCCACATTTAAAGACTCCACTGGAAGGGATTCTGTTGACAAAAGGAAGTCCATGTCGAAGGGAATACTAGGTATCAGTTTATGAGCTTATTGCATGAAGTTCTGTATTTCTTTGTCAGCTCATTCTTATCTTTCCCTTCATTTATAGAGAATTTTTTCCTCTGCTTTGTACATTCTGATGTCCTTGAGCCTCCCCTTATCCACTCAGCCTTGGAAGAAGAAAGCATACCCTCTTCTTGTGTTGTAGATACTGATCATGTGCCTTCACCTCTGCCTATCCATGAAGATGAGATCTGTATCACACCTCCTCTTGGAGTTGAGTGCCCTTGTAGTCCTGAGGAGGTTGAGGATAATTCACAGTCTTCCCATACCTCGTTACCCCCTATTTTTTCTACTTAGCCTCCCCAACCTCTTGTTGAATTCCATGATCAGCCCACTGCTTTTCAAATCAAAATCAGAAATAGGTTGTTTAAACCTCTGAGGTTGCCATATCACCTTAACCCTTATCCTCATGATTTATTTGAGTATCTTCCTCGATTTTCTCGGGAAGGTCATGTTACAGCTGAGAAGCATATGGAGGCCTTTGAGACCCTTATTGATCAGTTTGAGATCATTCACGAGGATGTTGTCATGAGGATGTTCTCACGTTCCCTGTCTGGAGATGTTGCAGCGTGGTTTAGATGTCTGGAGACCGGTTCTATTGGTTCCTTGACCGAACTATACCATGCTTTTTTAAAAGGTTGGGGTGAGAACAAGTCCCTTGATCAATATTGGTCCGAGTTTAATGCCTTGAGGAGAGGGGAAGATGAAGCCTTGGTTATTTTCAACAAAAAAAAAATTAGTGCTTATCATAGCATGCCTGTAGAGATCAGACCCATAGAGACTGTTGCTATGGTGTACTATATCATGGCTCAGCATCTAGATCTAGTATTCCTACTAAGAGAGAGGAAATCCTCATCATTGACACATCTGTTTGAGGATGCTATAGAGGTTGAAGAAAACATCAGGGCTAGCAGGTGGACTCATAAGCAGGCAAATCTGCATATACAGGAGGAAGAAGACTATCAGTCTGTTTTAGAATCTGAACAAGGATTTAGCAATTATGGATCAGATCTGGAACAAGAACCCAGAAGTGGTCATTATGACCTAGAGCCTGCTTCTCCTTTATTTGAATATCATCTTTCTGGGGTAAAAGCTGCAGCTACAGAAGAGCTAGAGTGGCTTTTCGAGGAGGGAGAGGGACATTCTTTTGTGAGCAGAGAATTTTTTGCAGAGGAGCATCCTGGTCTTCTGAAGCGGCCAGGGTTTTGTCATATTCCCCAAAATCCAGTTGATCCAGGTGGATATCGGTGGCCACCCACCTTTTCCAAATGGCTCAAAACAGTTTTCTGGCCATTTTGGCAATTTACTATTTTTAGCAGGTTTTAACTTCCGGGGCCATTTTGAGGGTCCAAATGAAGGTTTTTCGAGA
>ML805670.1:186939-206795 GCA_009831015.1 Picea engelmannii
TAGAAATCGTGTATTACTGTATATCTATGTTTATGGTTGCATCTCTGATACATTTCTGTTATATTATTGAATATCTACAATATCTCTGTGCATTTCTTTATTATATCTCCACTCTCATTTCGTGCCGAAAATAATCCGGATCACCAGTGGTCATACACATGGAGTCCTACATTTCAGATTTCCTGAAATGTTCTATAAAGATGAATCCACCAATACCCACAAGGGAGTATTGTGTTATGAAATATTTCAAAGACCACATTATAGAGCATGTTCCTTTATTAATTAAGGAAAGGCCATGGGTGGAAATCAACTCTACTGGGCTTGCAGGAAGCACAGAGCAGCATAAAGAGGAAGGGATTAGTAGACATCTCATCTCCTATCTAGAGCCTGTTTGTGGACAGGTGTCATCTAGAATTGGTCAGCCTGCATCTGTCCTCCACCCACTTGTGCACTCTGAAGACATCATGCTATAGGTGAACAACCATGGAGGACAAGAGATGTTTTTTGACCAACTAAACTCCCCTGGCATTATATATTGTGACCCTGTGGGGGCCTATATGGAGTTGTGCTTCCCAAAGGCTTTTGAGCCTATAAATTTATTCCCCTTCTCAACTTTTGGGGGTATGGACATCATGGTTAACCTCATTTTCATCTGGCTGTCATACCTCCCTAGCATTTTATGGAGCATCTGCGGTAAAGAGAAGGGACGAATCACCAAGCAGCATGGGTGGCTATGGTGGAAATTTGCTTTCACCTAGCTCATATATATCAGTGTAGTAGCTTAGGGCCTATACATAAATAAGCTCTTTTGAGCAGGCGTGTTTGTTTGTTTTATTTTCCTTTCGGCATATATTTCTCAGTAAGAGGTTTTGAACTTGACTCCATAGCCCAACGACAAGGCACTGAAGCTGCGGAATGAGTTCTTAGAGCATCACAGGGATGACTCTATCCCCCATGGAGCCTAATGTTAGCGATATTTCTTGTCCTAGGCACAAGAGTATTCAGGTCTGCAGGATACACGGGAATCACCCAACGCAATAGTGGAAGGACCTCTTTTCTGGTTATGAGTCAAGCAAGCGGGCAAAGTTTCACTGTCGACTGTTGAGATTCATCCACAAAGCAGACCATCGGTCATCGGGATTTCGGGGCTAAATCTGGCTCGTCCGATCCAGTGGCACAGAATCCAGCCATATTGGCATATCGGCTTTCGGGAGTTCGAGGGGAAAAGTCCCTCGTCATTTCACATCCCGAAACCCCGAACCTCGAAATGCCGATAGTGCCCAGAATCGGGACCATGGTTTTGGGTGCCTGGTCATAAAGGAGCAAGCCTGGAAGAGGGGTGCTTATGTTTATCATTTGGCCACCCGGGCCCGTCATATTGCCGAATCAATCCTGAACCATCAGATCAGTGGGGGGACGCGTGGCGACCGTTAGGGTCTCCCGAAATTTTGCCCATCGCGATTTCAGGGAAGGAAGACCTGCTCCTCTCTTATCCACGACTTCCAGGTGCCATCGGACTCGACCTCAATCCTGGTCTACGCCTGGAGTAAATGACAGCTAGAAGGGGCGGTTGAAACCTCCCATCGTTAATTAAGTATGAGGTATGGAGGGTCTGGCGAGTAGTCTTCTCGAAAGGGTCCTGTGTACCCTCTTTTCCAAAGAGGCCAGGTCGATTTCTCAGCCAGAGGAGGTCTGCACACGCTAGCTCAGCCTTTAATGGCTTAGCTACTCCCCTTGCAGGAGCCGCGCGCAGTCAAGGTCGCGTCTGACAAAGAAAATTCATCTAAAATTTGACTGAAGGGACACAGAACCTTGGGCGACGAGCACGCCTGTGTTAGGCGATTTTTTTTCTCTGAGTTTATAAACTCAGTCTCTGCATTTTTGTAAATCATCGGTGGTAGAGCACAGCTCCCAATTGTAAAGTTTTAGCACAGACTCTAGTTCTCTGGTTATGTATTGGCATGTAAGATTTATTGTTTAATGAAAGACAGTCTTCTCACTCCATCTGGTTTTCATCTCGCTGAGAGAGTTCGTGAACGACCGATTCGTGTGAATTATTGCAATGATGTTATGATAAAGGATTTATTGTTGCATTTTTTTATTCTCTTGTTTTTGCGTTTGAATGTGAGAAGATATTGCGTTCAGACATCTTCTTCTACAGTCTGTTAGCAACCAGATGTTTACAACAGACCCTTGCATTTTTCTGATACAAGTCTTCCTCCTATTCACCCTTACTACAGCTCACTGTCTAAAGTTTATACAAGACCTCACTCGCCTATGCATGCTTGGCCTAGTTTTGGAGTTGGAACGACACCGTTCTGAGTTTACTTCCATTCGACCACTCTTTTAATAAACAAATCGTGACATAAAACTGATGGTCGTCGGGCTCTGCCCCTACTGCAATCCAGGGGTGACTTTTGACGCTAACACCTTCAACCATACCTTTACCGTGTAGTAGTCGTAGACCCTTCTCTTCGATATGCCCCAGTCTTTGATGCCACAACATAACCTTTTCTCCAGAGACCGTAGGAGTTCTTTCTTCTTCAACTCTAATATCAGGAACAATGGAACTATTACACCAATCACTAATAGTGCTTCTTTGCAACTTATACAGAGTTCCAAACCGAACTCCCTTCAACAACACCATTGCTCCTCGAACCATCATGCAGGTTTCCTTTTCAAATATTGTTTTTACCTCTGCATCGTCCATTTTGCTTACAAAAATAAAATTTTTGGCCAACCCTGGGATGTGCATAACACCAAGTGGTGTTCTAATCCTTCCATATATGAGCCTCAACTTTACTTTTCCTCGACCTATGATTCTGGTTGTCGTGTGATCACCTAAGAAAACATTACCTCCATCATACCTTTCATATTCACAGAACCACTCCTAGTGGGGAGTCATATGAAAGGATGCACCTGAGTCAACCAATCATGCCTCATGATCTGCATGTGTGCTTGAAGAAGCCAAGTACAAATCCCCTCCTTCTTCCTTGGAGGTATTTTCTTCTGTAGAAGGAGATTCTTCAGATCCCTTTTTTTTTCTCAACTTTGGATCTACATTGCTTCTTGTAGTGCCCTTCTTTTCCACATCTCCAACATACCTTTACAAACTTTCTGGGAGATTTAGATCTACCCTTAGACTTAGATCTCCCACTTGAGAACTTAGATCTATTTCTTTCCTGGGAGCGTCCTTCCATATTCTTCCATCTCATCTCCTTTGACAACAAGGATGAGACCACTTCATCAAACTTCAAGGTAGTTGTATTACTGCCTATGGCCACAACTAGACTATCCCATGAGTCTGGTAAAGAACACAATAAACTGATACACTTATCTTCATTTGAAATTTTAATCTCAATAGATGTTATCCGACTTACCACAATATTGAAGGCATTCAAATGCTCTGTCACCGAGTCTCCATCTCTCATCCTCAGGTTATACAACTTTTTTCTCGTGAATAGTTTATTTACTAGGGACTTAGACTGATACAACTTCCCCAACTTATCCCATAAATCCTTGGTTGTATCTTCCTCTTACACATTCAGTAATACCGAATCTGAGAGACATAATCGAATTGTGCTCTTTACCTTCCAATCCAACTTTTTCCAATCATATGTTGAAGTTCATGTATGTGCAGTACCTGGATCTACCACGATCCACTGATCTCTATCCACCAACAGATCTTCCATCTTGAGCTTCCACAGCTCAAAACTTTGCCCATTAAACTTCTCGATCTCCATTTTTGAATTGCTTGCCATTTATTTTCACCTGGAAAATCAATACCATAGATCTCCCACTGTAACAAGGCTTATCACAGTTCCGAGCCAAACCCTTGACCATAAAGGCGTCCCCCTGAAGCCAACAAAGCTCTAATACCAAATGTAGATTTTAACCTTGTACAATATTTACTGCAAACATATTTTCAGTAAAAGAACAAAAAAGATACAATGGCAAATACAAACATTACACAGAGATTTTTCCCCTGGAAACCCAAATCAAGAAAACCAACATATTCTATATTCATTAATAGTGATACATTGTTTATAATACAATATACATATAGGAGCCAACGACATCCAAAACCCTAACCCAATGACCTGGATTAGTCAACAACCTTAATTCCTTAACCGGAAATAGAAAACCATCGGCAAAAAACCATGTGCCGAAAAACCACCCAACAATGGACATGAAAATCGAGGCAAAAATGTGACACGTTTCCTGAGGCAAAAAAAAACATTTCTATGGGGCATTGCCCCCGAACCCCCGCACGGGGGATTTTTCCCCCCTGCAACCCCCCTCAAACCCCCCTGGTGCAAAGAATATAACACATACCCAACAAATAAAATGTGCTCTCAATAGGGCATAAGCTAGTAGGTGAGTTGGTTTCATTAACCTTCTTTGGATGCTTCACAACCTTAGGAGGTCTAGAGTTCAATCCCAAGTATCGGTAATCTTGATACTTGTGCTAGCTTGGGGTTCCAACAAGGTGGTTATTCCCCAGCTCAACGAGAGGACCCTAGATTCATAGAATGGTACAACCCCCCAAGTGCTTGTCAATGGGTCATCAATGGTAGGCTAGGGGATGTAGACCAAGCCATAAGGGGAGGTCAAGCCTCTATTTGAAAAGAAAAATGCTCTCAATACCCACTCATGGCATGTTAGTTGAAATTTATAACCACTTTTGTCAAAAATATCAAATTCATCAAGAAAATATATTTCAAAGCTTTATTACTTTAAAGAAATGATAGCGTATCCTATTAAGATCCACTTAAATTAATTGGACATGTGTTAGTCTCTTTTGATGATGGAGAGAAACCAATTTTGAAAGGTCAAATGCCTTCCTTTACATGCATATGCAAGGGCCCTTGTGGCCAACGGTTACTCAATCTCTAGAATCAACAAAGCCTCCCACTTAGCCCACCTTTCTAAATCTAAAAACTCTCCTTCCTCCTCCCTGCCCCTAGCTCTCATTTCTCTTCCCTACATCCATGGCACTGCACATCAGATTTCTAATATTTTGGCCAAAAAGAATACCAAAACTCTTTTTAAACCCTATAAAATCCTTAAACAATTATTTAGAACTACTAAATATAAATCTGACCCTATGCTTGACCAAGGAGTTTACCAAATTCCTTGCTCTTGTGGAAAATATTACATAGGATAAACTGGCAGATGTTTCAAAGCCAGTCTCAAAGAACATATAGTTGACACATTTCACAACCACATCTCCAAATCAGTTATCGTCGAAAACTCCCACAATTATAAACACCTTATTTGCTTTGACCAAGCCAAAATTATTGCCTCAACATCCTATCACTCCTCTCGTATCGTTTTGAAAAACAACCTAATAATTTTTATCGTGAAGATGGATACAAACTTAGCCAATTGTGGAAGCCCACTATACATTATCTTCGTCATTAGTATTTTCTCTCTTTTTTATTCTTGTTTTTAAAATTTCATTTGTCTTCTATCTTCAACCACTATTGGCATTCCTCCCTTTTGACCTTTTTAACCTTCGACCCCTCCCCAAATTTTTTCTAGCTTGACGTTTTCCTTCTTTATAAAATTAAAACTTTGATTATTCTTTGCTTTATTCCTTTCTACCTTCTTTTATAATACAATTTCATGTTGGCAATAAATAGCTTTTATTATTTCACAACGGTTCCTTGATTAGTTTATTCTTAATTTAAGTAGTATTTCACAATTGTTTCTTGGTATGTCCTCATATTTAACAATGGTTATCCATTGATTTTTATCCAATAAATCTTAACCTTGAGACTCTTTTCTATTATTTCAACTTTATTTGTCTTTGGTGATGGGTGAAGTGTCCACTCAAAATGTTGAACATTTCAAATTCTCTTACATAATTTATCTTCTTAACGGTAAAAAATATTTAATTAAAAAATAATATTAAAAATGAAATATTCTCATTTTCACAAACATGTCTTAGATCAAAATATTTTACTCAAAAGTAATAAGTAGCACATTGAAGTCAAGGACTTTAGGGCCTATTAGCGGGAGACGACGATTTTCACCCAACCTGTTATTGACATTTCTTGTAAAGGGGGTGTTTTCCTAAAAGATAAGCCCCTTTGGGTGGAAAAATGTGAAGAAGTGGGGTAAAAACCCACTTATCCTAAGTTTGGGGTGCAAATGCACATTCGTTAAGCTACGAGGAAATCTGGGCAACTATAATCTGTGCGCCCAGATCTATGGCCAAGAGTTCATTCCGGAGCCCCCTCGCCATTCTACCTTTAAGGCAGAGGGGGGGGTCCGGAATTGAGCACGCAGGTTTGAACGGCTAGGATTCGGGCACCTAGATCTGAGTAATGGTCGGTGGGTAATTGCAGTCAACCGAGTCACGCCAAGTATAGCGCGAAAGTTTTCAAGGAAATGAATGGTCGGAGTTCTCCGTGGAGAGCTCGCGAAGTTACGAGGGCCGTTGATCGTGAGTCACAAGAATTGTGGAAAGGGAAGGAGCCATCGCGTCTCGAGACTTCTCAAGGGGAGAATGCCAAAGTTCGACACTCCAACTCGCGAGGTTGCGAGTTGCGAGAGGCACTAACACTTAAGCCCTGGTCGACGGTTATGTGTGGAGGGCGCTGACAATAAAAAGAGCTATATCTGTATCGCCGTCTCGCGTCTCGGGACTTCGTAAAAGGGGAGCACGAAGGCTCTATCCTCCAACTCGTGAGATTGCGAGTTACGAGAAGTGTTCAAAGGGGAGTCAACCATCGTTGACCATCGCGTCTCAGGACTTCGCAAAGGGAGAATGCCAAAGTTCGACACTCCAACTCGCAAGGTTGCGAGTTGCGAGAGGCGCTAGCACTTAAGCCCTGATCGACGGTTACGTGTGAAGGGCGCTGACAATAAAAAGAGCTATATCCGTATCGCCATTTCGCGTCTCGGGACTTCGTAAAAGAGGAGTCGAAGATCTTTGACCCACGAACTCGCGAGTTGCGAAATGCAAAAGAGATTTTAATGTTGGGCCCACGATCCTAGCGTGAGGGTTGTATGAAGTATGGCTAAAGAAAGCAAGCACGCAGGTCCAGAGTTGTTCAAATGGCGAAATAATCATGGTCGTCAGTCTTTAAAAGCCCATCCAACCATTGATCATGAAGCATTCTCAACCGTCCATCAGGGAAAACTCTCCGTGCATGAAATTAAGGAGCGGGCATCCCCATCTCTTGCCATGAGTCTCCATCGCCCACTTCACCACCTTCCGCCATATGTCCTCCACTGTACCTCTCTCACCCACCTGTACCCCGCGCTCCATGCCACTTCCACCTGTGAGCTATCCATACCCCGTGGCATTTCTCATCTGGTGTCACCGCACCACCTCATCCTCCTCGCCCGAGTCTCATCCACAAATCCGCCTTTTGGGTCCCCTCGCAACAGTTCAATGAAGCAGCATAAGCCAAATGGAGACTGCCACGTCCTACAGATGCATAGTTGACCAGGCCTTGTCTGATTCCGAGAAAAAGCAGTTATTAAGGTAGTTGGTGGTGGTTAGACATCATCTCCTTCCATAAATAGGAGACCGGGAAAGGACCAAGCACAGAGGCAGACTGTCAGTCCATCTTGGTAGGGATTTCGTCTGACAAACGACTGCATCGACAGTCTGCCCAACATCTGCATGCGCCTCCTAACAGAGAAGCTCCTCGATGTCAAGCATTGAACTCATGATGTGATCATGTTCTCAGCACTGAAATCAGTCCCAAGTATATGTAGGCATTTTTTCCATTTTTGTAAGGATCGATGGTAGAGCGAGGCTCCTGACTGTAAAGTTTTAGTAGACGTTTTAGTTTCCTGATTATGCATCTGTATGTAAGATTTCTTGTTTAATGACATATAGTTCTCTTACCCCATCTAGTTTTCATCTCATACCGAGGGAGTTCATGATTGACTGATTCACATGAATTATTGCAATTATGTTATGATAAAGGATTTATTGTTGCATTGTTGTATTCTCTAGTTTTCTGCGTTTGAATGTAAGAATATCTTGCGTTTGGATGTTTTCTCCTACAGTCTGTTAGAAACCTGATGTATATGACAAACCTTTGCATTTCTCTCATACAAGTCTTCCTCCTATTCACCCTTACTACAACTCACTGTCTGAAGTTTATCTAAGACCTCACTTGCCCACACATACCTGGCCTAGTTTAAGAGTTAGAACAATATTGTTTTGAGTCAACTTCCATTCGATCACCCCTTTTATAAACAAATTGTGACATAAACTGATGGGTGTCGGACTCTGCTCCTGCTGTAATCCAGGAGTGACTTCCAACGCCAACATTTCTGGTGCCGTTGCCGGGGACGAAGTTGAAAATTTTCCCTGGGATAGAACGACATTGAGCCTCTGATTCTGAAGGTGGATCAGGCATCAAAGCCCTTGAAGATTGCTACTGTGCACCTGGCAACTCCAATGTTTTCACTTCACTGTTTTGGCTATGGCTACTTTAGCACGTCTGAAAGCTGACCCGGAGGAGCTTTCTTGAGAAGGTTTCAACAACTGCTTTCTCAGCCTATGAAGCTTCCTGGGGTAATGACAACGATAGGATCTGGCCTTTGATGGTGAACAAAGACCAGTCACATTCGAAGCTGTGCATCTTTCACCTAGCGACTTCATGATTCGAGGATCGATTGGCGACTCCGCTGGTTCGGAATGGAGAAAATCCTAGCTTGGAGGTTTGCTCCTTTTAATTTTTCTGCTATTCCTGGTTTTCCTAATGTTGTCCCTTCTCCGGATGAATGGAGAAATTATTTGCCCATATTTAGAGAGCATGAAGAGGAGAACCCTGCTCAACATCTCTGTGATTTTCATGAACTCATGCATCAGTGGGAGATACATCATGAGGATGTATTATTGAAAATGTTCATGTTCTCGCTAGCAGGGGATGCTCGTAAATGGTATCATTCTTTACCCTCTGCAAGCATTTCTTCACTCGTAGAATTTCATGCAACTTTCACCAACCATTGTCAGAAGATTTATCCCTCTGAGTTAATTTTTCATAACTGTTGTGAGGGATACAACAACTGTATACAAGATAGAGCCGCTTCTTATGTAGGTGGTGAGGATGATCCTGATGACTTGGATCATAAATTAGTCCTTTCTCATCCCCATTCGTCTGCTTCGGGCGGAGTTATGGAGCTGATAAAATCTATCACTGCCAAACTAGACAAGTGGGACGCTGAACAATGTGTTGAGGATTTCTCATCCTTTGAAGCAGATGCCCTTGGCAGCTCTACTGAGGGCGATTTTGAAAAAAGCTTTCCCATGGACCCTATTTATGGTCATTATGAATCTGACCCGTGGGAGAGCCAAGAAGAAGAAATCCTCCTAGATATGATTGTGTCTGATGGAGGATATGATGATGAGGGTTGCAAGGATGGAAGTCTAGAGGAAGAAGATGCTCTCAGTAAACTGATGAAGTAGGCAAAATCTCTCACTATCCAACATGCAAGGTTGGAATCTGAAGACAACGAAGAGGATTTTCCGGTCATTGAGGCAGATGTTCTTAGTAGCTCTTTTGAGGAGGTTATTGAAGATTTCATAGCTGCGTTAGTTTCTTCCCTTGATGAGTCTGTTGTCTCAGATTTAAAGGAAGAAGCCATTGTGGAAGAGGATTTTTCTCTTGTCCTTCACGAGATTTCTCATGACGTATTTACATTTGGGATTGAATTGAAGGATCGGGAGATCATTCCTTTTCTACAAGATGGGGGAGTTTTGTGCTCACCCAGCTTTGATGATCATTCTAGTAAAGAGAATACCACAAAGCCTTATCCTCTGTTCACTAAAGAAAAGTATCATGAGGAAATCATCCATCCCAGTCATTCAGAAGACACTGAGCAACACGAGGAAGAGCAGAGCTTTCCCACAGGTCCTGTCTATGGCCATTATGAATCTGACCCTTGGGAGAGCCAAGAAGAGGAGCAGCAAGAGGAGCAGTTTACCTTATGTCCAGAGCCAGTCAGCGAGAAGCCACCACCTGAGAACTGTCAACCTACATTAGTTGTCTACCCACCTGTGCTTACCATAGATATTTAGCCACACGTCCACAACCTTGTAGCAGAGGAGACTGCCTACCACCAATTTTCTGGAGTTTTCCATTGGTCCTATGAGCTTGTGAAGGAATACATGGAGTTGTATTTCCTTCACAATTTGGAGCCACCCTATTTCATCTCAACTTCTTCATGTAAGGAGGAGTTGAAGAGTGTAATTGTTCTGTTGTCACGGTTACACCATCTGTTGGTGATCATCGACAGAAGGAAGGAGCTTCTATTCAGGAAGCTGCTTGATTGGCTATGGTGGAAGTTTGTTTTCATGTAGCCCCATGTAAAGGATTCTATTAGCGTAGGATTGTACATAAATAAGCTCTTTTGAGCATGTATGTTTATTTTGTCTTGCTTTTACTTTTCGGCCTGTATTTTCAGTAGGGTGTTTCGAGCTTGACTCCATAGCCCAAAAACAAGGCACTGAAGCTGCAAAGTGAGTTCTTAGAGCATCACAGGGATGACTCTATCCCCCATGGAGCCTAATGTTATCGACATTTCTTGTAAAGGGGGTGTTTTACTAAAAGATAAGCCCCTTTGGGTGGAAAAATGCGAAGAAGTGGGGTAAAAACCCACTTATCCTAAGTTTGGGGTGCAAATGCGCATTCGTTAAGCTGCAGGAAAATCTGGGCAGCTAGAATCTATGCGCCCAGATCTATGGCCAAGAGTTGATTTCAGAGCCCCCTCGCCATTCTACCTTTAAGGCAGAGGGGGGGGTTCGGAATTGAGCACGCAGGTTTGAAAGACTAGGGTTCGGGCGCCTAGATCTGAGCAATGGTCGGTGGGTAATTGCAGTCAACCGAGTCGAGCCAAATATAGCGTGGAAGTTTTCAAGGAAATGAATGGTTGGAGTTCTCCTTGGAGAGATCGGGAAGTTACGACGGCCGTTGATCGCGAGTCGCGAGAATTGTGGAAAGGGAAGGAGCCATCGCATCTCGGGACTTTGCAAGGGGAGAATGCCAAAGTTCGACACTCCAAATCGCGAGGTCGCGAGTTGCGAGAGGCGCTAGCACTTAAGCCCTGGCCGACGATTACGTGTGGAGGGCGCTGACAATAAAAAGGGGTATATCCGTATCGCCGTCTCGCGTCTCAGGAATTCGTAAAAGGGGAGCACAAAGGCTCTATCCTCCAACTCGCGAGATTGCAAGTTACGAGAAGTGTTCAAAGGGGAGTCAACCATCGCTGACCATCGCGTCTCGGGACTTCGCAAGGGGAGAATGCCAAAGTTTGACACTCCAACTCGCGAGGTCGTGAGTTGTGAGAGGCGCTAGCACTTAAGCCCTGACCGACGGTTACGTGTGGAGGGCGCTGACAATAAAAAGAGCTATATCCGTATCGTCGTCTCGCATCTCGGGACTTCGTAAAAGGGGAGCACGAAGGATCTATCCTCCAACTCGTGAGATTGCAAGTTACGAGAAGTGTTCAAAGGGGAGTCAACCATCGCTGACCATCGCGTCTCAGGACTTCGCAAAGGGAGAATGCCAAAGTTCGACACTCCAACTCGCGAGGTCGCGAGTTGCGAGAGGTGCTAGCACTTAAGCCCTGGCTGACGGTTACGTGTGGAGGGCACTGACAATAAAAAGAGCTATATCCGTATCGCCATTTCGCGTCTCAGGACTTCGTAAAAGAGGAGCCGAAGATCTTCGACCCACGAACTCGTGAGTCACGAAATGAAAAAGAGATTTTAATGTTGGGCCCACGATCCTAGCGCGAGGGTTTTATGAAGTATGGCTAAAGAAAGCAAGCACGCAGGGCCATAGTTGTTCAAATGGCGAAATAATCGTGGTCGTCAGTCTTTAAAATCCCATCCAACCGTTGATCACGAAGCAGTCTCAGCCGTCCATCAGGGAAAAGTCTTTGTGCATGAAATTAAGGAGCGAGCATCCCCATCTCTTGCCATGAGTCTCCATCACCCACTTCACCACCTTCCGCCATATGTCCTCCACTATACTTCTCTCATCCACCCGTACCCTGCGCTCCATGCCACTTCCACCTGTGCCCTATCCATACCCCATGGCATTTCTCATCTGGTGTCACTGTACCACCTCATCCTCCTTGCCCGGGTCTCATCCACAAATCTGCCATTTGGGTCCCGTCGCAGCAGTTCAATGAAGCAACAGAAGCCAAAGGGAGACTGCCACGTCCTGCAGATGCATAGTTGACCAGGCCTTGTCTGATTCCGAGAAAAGTAGTTATTAAGGTAGTTGGTGGTGGTTAGACATCATCTCCTTCCATAAATAGGAGGCCGGGAAAGGACCAAGCACAGAGGCAGACTGTCAGTCCATCCTGACAGAGATTTCGTCTGAAAAACGACTGCATCGATAGTCTGCCCAACGTCTGCATGCGCCTCCTGACAGAGAAGCTCCTCGACGTCAAGCATTGAACTCATGATGTGATCATGTTCTCAGCGTTGAAATCAGTCCCAAGTATATGTAGGCATTTTTTCCATTTTTGTAAGGATCGATGGTAGAGCGAGGCTCCCGACTGTAAAGTTTTAGTAGACGTCCTAGTTTCCTGATTATGCATCTGTATGTAAGATTTCTTGTTTAATGACAGACAATTCTCTTACCCCATCTAGTTTTCATCTCATATCGAGGGAGTTCATGATTGACTGATTCACATGAATTATTGCAATTATGTTATGATAAAGGATTTATTGTTGCATTGTTGTATTCTCTAGTTTTCTGCGTTTGAATGTAAGAAGATCTTGCGTTTGGATGTTTTCTCCTACATCTGTTAGAAACCTGATGTTTACGACAAACCTTTGCATTTCTCTCATAGAAGTCTTCCTCGTATTCACCCTTACTACAACTCACTGTCTGAAGTTTATCTAAGACCTCACATGCCCACACATACCTGGCCTAGTTTCGGAGTTAGAACAATATTGTTTTGAGTCAACTTCCATTCGATCACCCCTTTTATAAACAAATCGTGACATAAACTGATGGGCGTCGGGCTCTGCTCATGCTGCAATCCAGGAGTGACTTCCAATGCCAACACAACCCACCAGGGATCAAACCCCATCGAGACATTGGCATGTTGTGATAAAGCTCGAAGGGTAGGAAACCCCTAGGATAGATTTCCACTACGGTTGAAGTTGAGACGTCTCGGCTCTTGCCGAGTCACAAGTTATTGGTATATCTAACTTACAGGATGTTGGATATACTCTTGGGTTTATAATGGCAGTCAATGGATTTGAACCTAGGCCATGCCCAGGTAATCCTGACGAGTTACTGATTCCTCGTGGTTAAAAATAAATAAATAGCACATTGAAAACCAAAGTAACTAGCATACCCCCTAAATCGACGAATGTGAATGCCCAAGTAATGAAAGTACAATAAATGAAATCTACTTAGAAGTAAAGTTATATATAATTTTATATAATTTTTAGAAAGTACAATAAATGAAAATTGAGCTATCCCTAAACCATAAGCTAATTAACATCTTGCAACATATTATAATATGACTAAAAGTCGCATACATACACCACTCAATTCAAAAGTGGCATTTTGAAAGACACAGTTTAAGTCCATAGTATTAGCAACAACATGCATTGATAATCAATCTTATCTTAAAGCCTTAAAATAGACAAACTATATTTTTTTTTTAATGTAAGGGGTTAAATGAATTTTGAATCATAATAATCATTTTTAAAGAATTTAAGGGTATATATATTCAAGTTAAGTTTATAATATGTCTACAATTAAATTTTAATTTATCTTTAACATAACATTCTATTCTTTGTTTAAAATGATTTTCAATAAAATAAATAATTCAATTAAAAACAAAATAAATATATGATGTTATATTAACTGTAATTTAATAAATTTAATAATTCTTTAAAATTTTGAAAATTAATAAAGCATTAATGATATACAAACAATTTTATAAACAAAATAAAAATGCAATAGACTGATGACCTTAATGGTCAATACCCACAGTATAAGAAACCCTTCTAAGTGGTTTCTCTATAAGTCTACAACTAGACTGTCCAAGGATCTATAGGCTCAATTTTTTTTCCTTATCTAAATCACACTTATATTACTTTAACAACTTTTTATTTATTCGATCACATTCTGGATCGAATTCTCTCTTCCTTATGTTCTCATATCTGCACTAGATCTCGCTCATTGATCTGGTTGAACCTTTACATAACACATTATTATATTCCTTGAATCTTGTAGTCGTAGCTCCATTTAATAGAATCCTGTGTCATGACCAACAGATTCATACCTGAGCACTTAACCTTTTAGCGTTGAATCCTTGGCACATGTCCTCCATATGGCCACGAGCTGTATTTCAGGGGCTAAGTCCTGGTGCGAATCTCTATGCAAGGAACCCCTTAATTATACCATATGTTGACGTGTGTCAAGGCCTTTGACTATCCAGATTATTTGAAGACTCGAATTCGAATTAACCAGGATGTTATTTCACCATGTGAAATAAATCTTCGCTCTAGATCTCTTCCTCTCCGATCAAGATCGACGATTGGTATTATTCTTGTCCTTGCACACAATCTAACGACTGTTTCTTAATCATGAAATGAGCGGACAGTGGAGGTTCATCCTTGCCTTTTTAAATGTGGATCTGGTAGCTTGTACCCAATCTAACTCCCAATCCGTCGGTCATAAGTTCTCCTAGGTTGGACGATGAGATTCTAACCCCAATCTAAATCGAACGATTACTGTAGCTTTCACTTTCAATCTTTTGCACATACTACAACACGTTACATTACCACATTCACTAAACAAATGGAATCATCGATCCTTTACAGTGATCAATGATTTCATTGATGACAACCTTCTGAAGGTATAATTCACTTTGTGACTCCTCTTCCTTGGACCTTCGAACCTGCAACCGTCATTTACAATTATGTCTGTGAGCAGACTTGAGACTTACAACAAAACCTAAGGTCTAACACAGTTCCACAATTATACTTATCTACAGAGGCTCTTTCACACCTAATCAACACATGCAACGAATAAGATGCTTCTTCATAATAAGCGAAACAATTTTTTCATTCGTTCATTCAGATACACACACTATACATGGATTTACATAAGACTTTTAATGCCTCTTAGTCTGAGTCATATTAAACATGCCTCTTTCCTCTCTCTCTGGCCTAATTCTTCCTTCAATTGGCCACCTCAATACCTTACAAGATTACAATTAAATAATTAGCCTTGTATGAAACTAAACATAGCTCATATCCACAAATTACTCAACAATTCCCTAATGCAGACTTCAGATCCACAAATTACTCCTAAGACCCTATAATCACTCAACTTCTCTCTTCAAGATCTGTCATATTTAGGAAGTCTCGATTACATTCCAATCTATCACAACTAATTACATTAATATTTAGAAACCAACCATTATCCTCCTTAACAATCTCACTCTTCTAGATACATGCGCATAAACTCAAGAAATACAACATTTCATTAGGGAACCAACTCCCTTAGTAAACTTTGAGAGCCCCCCTAGGTATGCTTCTTAGGTCTTAGATTTGGAAGCTCAGATGCTCCTGCATCAGACTCCTGAGGTTGAAAACATTCATGATATCCTCATCATGTGTTTCCATAAGCTGATGAAGTCCTCCTAGATCCAAAACTTCAGTTTGTAGTTGTCCAAATGCCTTACACCCGTGTTGTTGTTGTATAGTTGTTGTCTGCTGGTTCATCTTCTTCCTTTCAAACAACTGCAAATTTTGATTGACCAACTCCTTTACCATAAAACGTTTCCATCTGGACTGCTCCATCATCGACTTCCATATTTCTTCAATTACATAATCAATTTATGTTATCCTCACCTCTTACAATCGTTTGTTGCCTTCAAAAGAATCTCCTTAGGATGCATATACTTGCTTTAGTTCACTATTGTTGTTTTTCATTAGCTGCATTACATTTTCATTTCCACATCCTTGGCTATTCTTAAGGTTTTGAGAATACGCATGTACCCAATAACTCATATCTTCCAATTCCATAGTTAAATATGGAATCTTTCCTGCAAATTCTTCTCTTGAATTTGATTAAAACAACAAATTAAAACCAAATTCTTCATACCTTCACTTACTAATTTCCAATCAATAACGTCTTCCTCAACTAGATTTATGTACTCCTTTGTAGCCCATCGCAATATTTCATCAACATAAATATTTTCAAGCCAATTCATTGTTTCATTTGTGTCTTCAACACCTTCAACGTCTTCATTTTCCAGATATACACCAACTTCCTTCTCATTGTTTTCATAAAACAATGATGCCTCAACCTCTGGTAAGACAGAACTTAAAATCTGACTTCTTTCTATGGACTGCCAATCTCCATGCCCTGTATACATACTCCAATTATTAGTTTTAAAATTACAATTTCATGTTGTTTCCATCTTCATCATGCCTTCTTCCATGCACTGGAATGTTTCTTCATCTTGTTCTTTTACTGAAAAAATTTCTCTAACTGATTTTTTCTCATTGTCCTGGGGATTATTGCAAGTCTTCAATTGATTGTCTTTATCAGCTTCTCTTGCTATAGCAGTTTCCTCATCATCTCCAAGGTCTACAAACAAATACTCAATAAAAAATTCCTCTAAGTCAACCACCTTCTCTAATAGCTTCATTTCTTTATCAATATGCATGAACACATCATCCAATTGTTGTTCATCACCTGCCAAATCTGTAAACATACACAAAAAGTCAGAATTAAAAATACAAGGCTCTTCATCTGATGCCTCAACTACCATATCACCATGTTGATTTGAACTAGTCCAATAGTTCATGAGATTGTCAAGAAATATCTCCTCAACATAAGAAACTCTGATACCAAAATGATGACCTTAATGGTCAATACCCACAGTATAAGCAACCCTTCCAGGTGAAGTCTGCAACTAGTCTGTCCATGGATCTATAGGCTCAGTTTTTTTTCCTTTTTAAATCACACATATATTAGGTTAACAACTTCTTATTTATTCCATCACATTTTGGATCTAATTCTCGCTTCCTTGTGTTCTAATATCTCCACTAGACCTTTCCCGTAGGTATGGTTGAACCTTTACATAACACCTTACTATATTCCTTGAATCCTGTAATCGTAGCTTCGTTTAATAGAATCTTGTGTCATGACCAAAAGCTTATTACCTGAGCACTTAAGCTTTTAGCGCCGAATCCTTGGCACATGTCCTCCATATGGCCACGAGCTATATTTCGGGGGGCTAAGTCTTGGTGCGTATCTATATGTAAGGAACCCCCGAATTATACCATCTGTTGACGCATGTCAAGGCCTTTGACTGTCCAAATTATTTCACGACCTGACTTCAAATTAACCAGGATGCTATTTCACCATGCAAAATAAATCTCCGCTCTAGATCTCTTCCTCTCCGATCAAGATCGACGATTAGTATTATTCCTAGCCTTGCACACGATCTAATGACTGTGTCTTAATCATGAAGTGAGCGGACGATGGAGGTTTGTCCTTTCCTTTTTAAATGTGTATTTGGCAACTTGTACCCAATCTAATTCTTGATTCGACGGTCATAAGTTCTCCTAGGTTGGACAATGAGATTCTAACCCCAATATGAATTGAACGACTATTGTAGCTTTCACTGTCAATATTCTGCACATACTGCAACAAGTTACCTTGCCACATTTGCTAAACAAATGGGATCATCGATCCTTTACAGTGATCGATGATTTCATTGATGACAACATTCTGAAGGTCTAATTCACTTTGCGACTCCTCTTCCTCGGACCTTCAGACCTACAACAATCATTTACAATTATGTCTGTGAGAAGACTTGAGACTTACAACAAAACCTAATGTCTAACATAGTTCCACAATTATACCAATCTACAAAGTCTCTTTCACACCTAATCAACACATGCAACAAATCAGAGGCTTCTTCATAATACTCGAAACATAGTTTTCATTCCTTCATTCAGATACACACACTATACATGGATTTACATAAGAATTTTAATGCCTCTTAGCCTGGATCATATTCAACATGCCTCTTTTCCCCTCTCTCTGGCCTGATTCTTCCTTCAATTGGACACCTTGATGCCTTACAAGCTTACAATTAAATAATTATCCTGGTATGAAACTAAACATAGCTCAGTTCCACAAATTACTCAACAATTCCCTAATACAAACTTCAGATCCAAAAATTACTCCTAAGACCCTATAATCACTCAACTTCTCTCTTCGAGATCTGTCCTATTTAGGCATTCTTGATTACATTCCAATCTCTCACAACTAATTACATTAATATTTAGAAACCAACCATTATCCTCCTTAATAGTATCACTCTTCTAGATACATGCACATAAACTCAAGAAATGCGACATTTCATTAGGGAACCAACTCCCTTAGTAAACTTTGAGAGACCCCTTAGGTCTCCTTCTTAGGTCTTAGATTTGGAAGCTTAGATGCTCCTGCATCAGACTCCCGAGGTTGAAAACATTCATGATCTTCTAATCACGTGTTTCCATAAGCTGATGAAGTCCTCCTAGATCCCAAACTTGAGTTTGTAGTTGTCCAAATTCCTTACACCCATGCTACCGTTGTATAGTTGTTGTCTGCCGGTTCATCTTCTTCTTTTCAATCAACTACAAATTCTGATTGACCAACTCCTTATCATAAAACTTTTCCATTTCTATAAGTTTGCAACTAGATTGCCCAAGGATCTATAGGTTTGGTTTTTTTCCTTATCTAAATCACACATATATCAGGTTAACAACTTCTTATTTATTCGATCACATTATGGATCAAATTCTCGCTTCCTTGTGTTCTCAAATATCCACTAGACCTCGCCCATAGGTCTGGTTGAACCTTTAGATAACACCTTACTATATTCCTTAAATCTTGTAGTCGTAGCTCCGTTTAATAGAATCTTGTGTCATGACCAAAAGATTCATACCTGAGCACTTAACCTTTTAGTGCTGAATCCTTGGCGCTTGTCCTCCATATGGCCATGAGATGTATTTCGAGGGGCTAAGGCCTGGCGTGAATCTCTATGCGAGGAATCCCCGAATTATTCCATATGTTGATGCGTGTCAAGGCCTTTGTCTATCCAGATTATTTCACGACCTGAATTTGAATTAAACCAGGATGTTATTTCACCATGCGAAATAAATCTTCACTCTAGATCTCTTCCTCGTTGATCAAGATCGACGATTGGTATTATTCCTGGCCTTGCACACGATCTAATGGTTGTGTCTTAATCATGAAGTGAGCGGACGGTGGAGGTTCGCCCTTGCCTTTTTAAATGTGGATCCGACGACTTGTACCCAATCTAACTCCTGATCCAACGGTCATAAGTTCTCCTAGGTTGGACGATGAGATTCTAACCCTAATCCAAATCTAACAACTATTGTAGCTTTCATTGTCAATATTCTGCGCATACTGCAACAAGTTACCTTGTCACATTCTCTAAATAAATGGGATCATCGATCATTTACAGTGATCGATGATTTCATCGATGACAACCTTTTGAAGGTCTAATTCACTTTGCAACCTTCTAGATACATGCACATAAACTCAAGAAATACATCATTTCTACGGAACCAACTCCCTTAGTAAACTTTGAGAAACCCCCTAGATCTGCTTCTTAAGTCTTATATTTGGAAGTTGATATGCTCCTCCATCATAAACAAAGAAAATTATACATGACAAAGCACAATAACACCATATATATTAAAAAAAATAACAACACAATAGATAAAAAAAATATTCATAATAACATTTAATGATAATACACACATACTATTCAAATAAAAATTTAAAATATAAAAAATAAAAATTAATAAAAAA
>ML805670.1:206845-226903 GCA_009831015.1 Picea engelmannii
ACAAGTTGAAGTAAGTGAATTGAATTACAAGTTGAAGTAAGTGAATTAATTAATTATATATATATATATATATATATATATAAAATTCACATCCATGTATCCAATATTTTAAAAAATAATGTTTCTTTATATATCCATTGCACATGTTTTGCAATGTTCCACATGGTCTACACTTTGTCAGGTTGAAGTGAGTGAATTGAATCATGAACTTCAATTTTGTATGATGAACAAATTGTAAATGTAACTGTAAATAAATTTTAGTTTACCCTTAAATGCTTTAAATTTTATTATATGATATGAAAACTAAACGCAATTAGTTTTAACTATGGGATATTCATTTCTACTAAGTTAAAATTTTTTATTATATAATTTATTTTGTAATTTTTTGAATGCTTCAAATATGTTGACAAATTTAAAGTAAGCATAATAGATTAAATTGCAAATTTAAATTAACCACAATAAATTAAATTGTAAGAGAAATGCATTTGCACATCAAATGGTTTATTATGAATCATGACTAAAGTCCAACTTATCATTTTTCCTTTTTAGACCGTGGAACCAAATTCGAAAACAAAACAATGTTTTTATAGTGCAACCTGACTCGCAAGTGGATAAAATGATGCCCCCTTATAAATTCAAAGAGAGTCGAAGAGGTGTTGTTTCAATAGCTATTGGATTACAATATCAAACTCATTTTTCAAACTCGAAGAGGTGTTTTCTCAATTGTTATTGGATTTCTATTTTACAAAAGAATTTACAACTCCTACTGAAACCCCACGTTTTTCAAACTCAAAGAAGCGTTTTCTCAATTGTACTGGATTTCTATTTTAGAGAGAAATTTACAACTCCTACTAGAATGCCATGTTTTTTAAACTCGAAAAGTTATTTTCTCAATTGTTATTGGATTTCTATTTTACAAAGGAATTTACAACCCCTATAGAAATGCCAAAATATTATCTTGTCAAACATTTCTATATAATAATATTTTAATTTTTGAATTGGATCAAGATGACCACAAGTGTCATGCGATGCAACAATTCTCACCATGATCTAAATTCCTAGTAAGAAGCACATGTACATGTTTAATATCAAAGCAAGGCACATGTTGAAGTCAACAAATGCCATGTCTTATCTTTGCGTACCCGCGATGCAGTATCAATTAATTGACGCCTTTAGGATATCGATAATTACTTATGGCCCATAATATTGCCATGTAAGCCTGACCTTGTTCCCTTTAATTCAAGACCTTGTTCCCTTTAATTCAAAAGGAGTGACAAGTCCTTTAATTCCTCCACGTGCCACATTTGTATTCACTTTGGAACCTTTTTTCTATAGTTCTCCTTTGCCTTATTAACCTCAAAAGGACTATTCTAAATAATCAACTAATTGGATCTTCTTTGAATCAAATGGATTATTCTAAATAGTCAACTAATTGGATCTTCTTTGAATCAATGACAAAATACATATCCCTAACATGAATTTGCATATTCATTTAGGAGCTTTATCATCACTTCATGAGAGTTTGTTTTTGTTTTAGAAATATTAATTTTCTTCTTTAAAATCATGAAATTTTTTAAAATTTTAATAATATTAATTTTCTTCTTTAAACTATATACTAAAAATACAATTTCAATATTTAAACTTTGAGTTTATGATCTTTTTATGATAACTAACTTTCTCTTATTCTCAATTTTTTAATTACACTTTAATCTTTCTTTAAATTTGATACTATTTTTAATAATCTCATTATTATGAAAAGAGAGCTAGTCATTTATCTTTTTTTTAATTATTCCAAAGAGTCTAAGAGAGCTAGTCATTTATCCTTTTTTTTTTTAATTATTCCAAGAGTATGTATCTAATTTACTAAAGTTTTTTAATCAAATTTATGCCATCAAACTTAAAATGTGTAAATCAACATTTACTCAAAACCGAATATATCGCTAACATTTATGCTTAAGAGAGCTAGTCATTTATCTTTTTTTAATTATTCCAAGAGTATGTATCTAATTTACCATAAAGTTTTTTAATCAATTTTAAGCCATCAAATTTAAAATGTGTAAATCAACATTTACTCAAAACTGAATATATCGCTAACATTTATGTTTAAATTGTTGTGCATATTTCATGTTGTGGATATTTCACTAAACAATATCAATCTAAAAATGAATGTATTAATCACACTTATCGTGTAAATTGTACACGTAATCAACACATTTAACATACCATGTATTTTAATCATATTTATCTTGTAAATTGTAGATATCATCAACACATTTAACATACCATGTATTTTAAAATATTTTTAAAAATTCCATTGTAAATAAAATAAAACAAGTGTTGCATGGCAACGTAGTCTCTGTTGGGTTGGAATGGGAATAAATGCACAGGTATGGAGGGACCATAGGAGAATGAGAAGCCTGAAGTACCAGAGACACATGGAAATTGTCGCGGACACGTGGCAAACAACAGGCAAGACACGTGGTATCCATGTAGAAAAGAACATGTGGCACTCTGTGACACATCAACCATAATACGTCAGGATGGTACATGAATCCGGGAGTTTTCCTTCCAAAAAAAACACAGTTCCACCGAAACCCGGAGCCCCGAAGAGTCGGAGTCCCGAATTCCCGAATTAGTTAATGATAATATTATATTAATATCGAGTTAACAAGTAATTAGTGAGAAAGTCACTTTGTGAGAAATTTGTTCCATCGCTAAATATGGTAAGGGGAATTCTAAAATTGGCAGGTTGGTAAAAATTTAGTAGGGACGCTAAAGTGCCAGGGTCGCCCAGATCGCACATTGGAAACTGATTGACGGCTCACATTCATTTAAGAAAGAGAAGGCACCGGGCGTTAATCTCCTAGAGCAATTCTGGCATTGAAACCATTTAGCTTTTGAAAGTATTCTCATTCTAATTATACCGTGTTTTGCATAATCCATCTTGCTTTTATTTTCCTAATAAGATTCCGTAATTTTTCCTATTACCAGTAGTGCAACAAATAGCTACTAAAAAGCACATATATCCCCATCACTTGTAACTTGATATATTGTTGGAGTCTGACTTGCCGTCTTGGAAATTTCCGTTCCTACGTTGTAGGTTTTATCTCTTTAATGTATTTATGAAATTCATTTATAATGATCTTTGTATACTTCCAACTGACTTTCATCCCAATATTTAGAGTTAACTTCAATTTCCATAGTCAATTCTTTAATTTTTCCCATGGACAAAGTAAGCAACTTCCATTTCATTATATTAAATAGATCATTTGGCTTGTCTGTCTCTATATGTGTTAGGATAAATAAAGTTATATGTGGTGGCAAAAAAACCCATATAATGTTTTTTGAAAATGTGTACAGTGTCGAAGACTCTTTGATCTTCTTGTGTGACCTCTGTGTTTGCTAGTTTTTTATATATATTAACACACACCTAACATGATTGTTTATTTTCACGAGTTTTCAGCTCATTGAAGTTAATTTTAACTGTGTGAAAAGAAGGTGTCAAGACAGAGGAATATGCCCTTTTCCTGAAACTTTTGTTCGTGAGCAGCAAGCCCACTTTGCAGAGGTTGATTTGCAATTCCTCTCCAGGAAGATGGGATCTTTGTAACATGCGTATCCAACTGAAATATTTGTAAGAACTGAAATATTTGTAGGATGCCTATGACAATTCAGTATAGTACCAACTGATATTTGTAACATGTCTATCTAGTTGATTGTTTTTTGGCAATAATAATTTTTTTTGAAGGTTTTTATTTCTGCAGATGTATTTACAACTCTGTTGACCCTTGAATCTGTTAGGACCGAAACGACAACCTAATGAGGATGTCAATCCTACTACGTTTTTATAGATGTGGTACTCCTCTTTAATTTTTTCCTGGGACGTGTATAGTTCAAATGTGGGAGTTAGATAAAGTCCATCGTAACGACTTAAAGAAATACAAAACGATAGAAAATGTTTTTTGTTTTTGTTTTTTGAAATAAAAGTTCCTGGAAAATAGGACCATGAATCACACACATTAAACATTCAAATTAAATAAACACAATTTCCTGACATCCAACATAATTTAAGATAAAGATTTATGAGCACATAAAAATAAAAGAAGATGTCCGGCATGCATAAAGAGAACTAACTTTGCATTCCGAAAATAGGGTTACAAGGCATCATCGATATTGTTCCCGAAATAGTTTTCTTTGAAATTTCTCAAAAAATAATAATGTCTGCTACATATTCCTCGAAATTTAAATGTGTTTGTCATATAGACTGGGATTGGGGCTCCCGCAGACCATAAAATAAACAAGTACAAGAAATAAGACTGTAAAAAGAAGAAGTGGGCGACGATAGACAACAAGACCTGAAAAGAAGAAATTGGAAGTTATCAGTCTTTGGTTAGACATTTCTATTTAAAGAGGTGGAATAACTGGATTGATAAAAAAAGCAGGATGTGATCAGTATAGACTTACTATGATGATATTTCTCTCCCCCTTTGCTATTTGCTTGTTGATGCCTTTTTATTGCTCTTGTCAACGTTTATTGGAATCATGCCAACCGCTTGTTGCCCTTCATTGGTGAGCTTGTCGATTTCCCTTTGGAGCCATTCTTCAATGTAGCTTCTCATGGTGGCCACATTGATCTCATGCCAGATTTTTATGTTGAAAAACTCGCTTTCTAATTCCCTTAGATCGATAGAAAAATTATGCAGAGCCTATTCAATTTCTTGATTTTTTACCGAATAGTCCACTAGCCAGTTGTCCACGTCATCCTCATCATATTCAAGGATGCCGTACAACTTTTCAAAAGACAACCCCTTAAAAATATCAACTTGTTCATTGAAGGCTTTCTTGGTTAAGAACAACGAGTTGAGGATTAGTTTGGGGTCTTGGACCTCGTTGGTACTTCCGACTAAGTCTATTTCGGTCAACTTTCTGAATAATTCTTCTTTCTTTGATACACCTTGTTCACATTATAGGACAATTAGATGTAGGTTCTTAACTTTCTCTTTCCAGCATGCATTTAATTGTTTGATCCAGTTTGGGGAGGGGAGATCTTCTTCTCTTCTTCTCATTTCTATCATGTTGGTGACTTTGATGCCAAAAGGGACGATTGCATCTAGATATAAACCTTCTTCATTTTTAAAATCCGCCTACAAATATTCTTGGAGGGCATGTGTCCTCGTTTCAAAGGAAGTTATACTTTTTGATGTTTCCCAAGCTTCAGTAATTAGCTCCATTCTTTTTTTGATATTATTCTCCACATAGCCTCTACACGATGTGAGGAGGCTGGAGGATCCTTTTAACTTGGCTGCAGGGGTGGCATGCACAGTTATTGCTAAAGGACTGGCAAGCAATGGGATAGGAATCAAAGCTTCCTCCAATTCCTTGATTTGGTCCTTCAGTTTTGAATTCTCTGCTTCAAGGCCTCCAATGGAATCATTAAGAGCATCTCCGGTTGCTCGGTGAATTTGGGAGATTTGGGATGGCTGCATGTTCCTAAGGTTAATCTCTGAATGAAATTTCCCTTTCTTATTTCTTAAATCTCTCTTTTCAATAATTAAATTTTTAGATTTGCTGTAAAAAACAACGCTCTGGAATACAAAGGATTCATCTTCGTAAAAAAATATCGGTCTCAGCTATTTCCATTAGGGGATTATGGTGAATCACGTCCCCGGGCTGATCACCGTTGGGGACTACGTTTTCAAGATCAGTCTCAAGTTCCATGTATTTAAGGGAGAAGACATGTATATCACTTTCAGTTCAGGGCTCTTCCGCTTCTTGCACAACACTTTTTCTCTTCTTCCTCACGGGAAGCTTGTGAGAACTATCAATTTTACACAGAGGAGGGTTCTTATCTCCTCCTCTGCTTAAAGAATTGTGGGTTGCTTTCTTACTGGGGTGGGCCATTGGAGAGATGCTCCGGGATGTCATACTCTTGGGAGTGGCAGTTGGGGATTGGACACTCTTCTCACCGGGGCCTTTTCCCTGTTGTTTGTACAATTCATTGGTGCTTTGCAATGTCTCTAGGTTGCCAGTGTCAAGAGCAAGAGTGTTCTCGTCATTGTCTTTGTCTTCGTTCATGAGTGTATGGAAATTTTTTTTGTTGAAGCCAACTGCTAGTAAATGTTCTACAAAAATCCCATTAGGGTTGAACCCTCTCAATCTTTCAACATATCTTAGGTTCAAGTTGTTGAAATGACCTGTAAATTCGTCAATCTTATTGGCATTCCTGAACACAAAGTCCCTGGCTTTCCAAGGTAGAGGAATGAAATGATTTTTTCTCTTCTCATGGAAAAAATGCAACCAACACTTGTATTGCCTTGCTATTTATGTAACAAACATTCTGTCTATAATGTGACATGGAAGGAAAGCATGATTTTCCTTGGAGCCAAAAATCATTATTACACTGTAATTCTCTATTTGTTCAATTGTCTCCCTCCTATCCAAAAACTTGGTTGCCTGGTTAGACATCCGGGGATCATCCTTTCCTAACAATAAATCTTTGAAAACTGAGACAAAGTCATTAAAAACCTCATAAAAACAATGGGAGGCCTTGTGCCTCCATAAGGATTGGTACCATAAGGTTACTGGGTCGAATTGACAGTTTACCTTCTTGGACACAAACAATTTTGGAAATGGATAGCGATGCGCTATCGTGAAAACCAAGTATGATGACATATAAAATTTATTCTTCTATTTGAATCGTGACAATTGGGAACACATTTCAATGGAAATCATCTTCCCCCAATAAAAAATGGCTTGTTTTTTGACCGTGAAATACAAAATATAAAGAATCATGCGGGAAATGCTTACTGTGGATTCTTGTCCCATTATCCTCGTAAACAACTAGGAAATTTCCCGGAATGGATTTCTAAACGAACTAACTTGCAGCCTTGTGATATCTTCAAGAACTATCATCGAGTCTTCTAGGAACTCGGGTAAGAGGTCCAACCCGTTATCATGCTTTTTTAGGAATTCCTTGCAATCTTCTCCTTTGAAGGTCAATGTTGTCTCCGACAATATCAACATCTTGCAAAAGACCTGAGGTGACAAAGAAACATGAGAGTGGTCCCATAGTGGAATAATTCTTTGGATTGAAATATATCTCTCGGCGCACCAAGAGACCACCTCCATACAGTCAAAGATTTTAGGGACACAACCTGCACGAGCAATTCCGGGGGTCCAAATTACTTTGTTTTGGGAGGAAGGGGATGAGTAGTAAGAATATGCCCTGGACCACTGGAAGTTTTGGTCGTCACGCTCGAAGATGTTCACTGTTTCTCCACAGAACTGTTGTCGAGTTGCTGCCATAGGTTGATGAGAACCTCCATTTTCTCCAAACGATGTTTGAAATGAACACTTGGAAGGGATAATATAACCCTCCACAAGTCTTGGTTTAATGCATATGAATGGAAGATCTCCTCGAGCCTTTCGCTCATTAATGACAATCTTTACGGTTTCTGCATGATGAGTTGTTAGCATTAAATCTTACTAATTGCATACTTAGAAAGAAGTGTGAAGGTGGTGGGGATGACGAAGAGAGATTAAGGATTGGATATTTCATGAACTCGCCAACTCGACTACCCGCGAAGGACATTCCATGATGTTTGAAATGAACACTAGGAAGGGATAATATAACCTTCCACAAATATTGGTTTAATGCGTATTAATGGGAGATTTCCTCGAGCCTTTCACTCATTAATCACAATCTTTACGGTTCCTGCATGATGAGCTGTTAGCATTAAAAAATACTAATTGCATATTTAGAAAGAAGTGCGAAGGTGGCGGGGACGGGGAAGAGCGATTAAGGAATGGCTAAGTATGGAAAGCAGTTGGTTGGGCTTCAAAATAGGGTCACAAGGGATACTCAAGATAGGTGAGGGCCTGACGGTCAAATTGTATGTCTCAGAACTTTTGACTGCAAAATGTGTAACATGGAAGAGGGCATGATGGGGCAGTCCAACAGTCAATTTGTATATCGTGGAACTCCGGGTGCTGTTTGTAGGTCACAGAACAATGGAAGCGCAATATTGAGCCCGCATGTCCAGGAATGCTCAATCGAAAAGGTGGCTAACTATGGAATGGGGAAGCGGTCGGTCAGACTTGTTTTCGGTAATATATTGAAATTTGTAATGGATATCCCATTACCTGGCAAGATATTTTTTGCATGTTTCTGGACAAGTTGTGACTGTCTCCTCGAGCCTTTCGCTCATTAATGACAATCTTTAAGGTTGCTGCATGATGAGATTTTAACATTAAAGCTTACTAATTGCATACTTGGAAAGAAGGGCGAAGGTGGCGGGCACGGGGAACAACGATTAAGAATTGGAGATTTCGTGAACTCACCAACCCGACGATCCGCGAAAGAGATTCTGAGAAATGGCCAAGTATGGAAAGCGGTCGGTCGGGCTTCAAAATAGGGTGAAAAGGGATCCTCAGGAGACATGAGGGCCTCACGGTCAAATTGTATGTCTTAGAAATTTTGAGTGCAAAATGTGTAACACAGAAGAGGGCATGATGGGGGAGTCCGACGATCAATTTGTATATCGCGGAACTCCGAGTGTTGTTTGTAGGTCACGTAACAATGGAAGTGCAATCTAGAGCCCGCCTGCCCGGGAACCCGCGATCGAAAAAGTGGCTAAGTATGGAATGTGGAAGCGGTCGGTTGGAGTCGTGATATAAAAGCATGAATGGAAATGTGAACCTGTGAGTCCGCCAACCTGCACACTTAGACATTTTCAGAAAAACGACCGAGTAACTAGAAAGAGAAAGTAGAGGGGAAAAAGAAAGGGGAATTCAGTTAGGTATAGAAGAGGGAAAAGAAGGGGATAAAAGAGAGTGGGAAAATAGAAAAGGGGAGGGGAATTTTTGGAAGCGGGAATTGGTCTCAAACAAGCCCCATTGTTGACAAATCATCATTTTCTAGTCCAATATTTTATCCACATACTCGTTTTGTATTGTGTTTGTATTATAAAAAACGGTGTGAGCAAATGCAAATATAAACTATAACTTGATTTTTGGCTATAACTATGTATAGTTGATTTACATGCGCTATTGATGTTTGGATTTTGTAGATAACAATGGGTTAGCATAATTTTGCATTCTTACTGTGATAAGGCCTTAAAAAAACTAGAATAAGTAACAATTTTTTCCAATTCAATTCTCACACAAAAAAATTCTTTGATCTCATCATATTCATCTTTGTCGATCTGATAATAGGGAGGTCGATTTGGTTGATTGGGATATTGGTCATTTCAGGCGACTGGGGTGCCTCAACTAATGCTTTGATGAATATTTGTTTTTATTGCAACCTGTGGGAGTAATTGTGTTTTTGATACATTGTTTAATGCCTTGAAATATTATTTTAAGTATTAAACTTCTTGCAACATATTATTCATTGAATGGTTTGTTGTTTCCCTCTGTTTTTACCTCTATTATTTCACTTGTCTATCATTACTTTGCTACCAGCCAAGGAGAACCCTCATCCATATCATCTTGCCAATTTGACCATGCTTTTGTCCTGGTGAAACAACCCTCTAACTCACCAACAAATTCAAAAGAACGACCATTCCAAACTTCCGGTGGCCTGGCTCTGCCCTTTAGCACTCATGTACAGACTTTAGGACCAACAATAACTATGAAGTCAATTAGACAGCTCTACATGCTCATCAATCAAATAATAGAGAAAGTGAGTCATAGTTATACTTTCCAGGATGTGTTTGCATAAGAGAAATATCGAAAAGCTACAGAGAAATAAATGGAGGGTTGTTGAAATAAACTTATTGTACTGTCAACTTGATCGTAAGTATAACACCGATGAACTTGAATTTTAATTTTGTGGTTGATATCATAGCCCCATTTGACTTCAACTAGCATATATAATTTTTTTTCGAAATATTTGCGAAGAAGAATTTTGGTAATTTCATTAATAAAGTAAAAGTGCTCAAATAGAGGTTAGGGGATGGGCAACCAATAATATGTTTCCTTCTCGAGTGAAGGAATCAAGGAAGCGAGAGGGAAATAAGAGATCATTTTCTCAATTAGGTTGAGATGAGAACGAAACTTCTTGGGCGGGGCCCCAACTCCCGTGTCGTGAATTAGTGTTGCTATGTTCTATCTACATTACGAATGGAATTGAATGTTGGTTCGAAACTGTGTGTGAAATTCATTTATGTTTCCGTAGAAGCCTCATGTGATCGACACAATGTATTGTCACATAATTGTTCCATGCTTAATATTTGATCAAATTACTTGAGTTAATACAATATTTACGAATTACGAGACTATTGACCCGTGCAAACGAGAAGAGGTGTTAAATCCAACAAAGAATCCCCAACCAAGATTCCAAGGCAATTTTTTAATAGTAAATCTATAAGAAAAATAGTGGGTAATATATATTTATCCATAGACATTGGATTGAGTTCTTTGCACCGAAGCATTGAACATACTTGTCATAAATACAGGTAGAGGAGTTACAAAAAAAAAACTTGCATACAATTCTGTGTTGTTCATCTAGTGCAACAACATGCAGAAGGCATCGACAAGATCTTGAACATGCATACAAAAATGATTATCATGCATTTTTAGGAACTCCTTGCAGTCTTCTCCTCTGAAGGTCAATGTTGGCTCGAGCAATTTCAACATCTTGCGGAAGACCCGAGGTGACAAAGAAACATGAGACTGGTCCCGCAATTGAATAATTCTTTGGCTTGAAATATATCTCTCGGTGCACCAAGAGACCATCTCCTTATAGTAAAATACTTCAGGGACACAACATGCACAAGCAATTCGAGACACCCAAATTACTTCCTTCTGGGCGGAAGGGGATGAGTAGTAAGAATATGCCCTGGACCACTGGAAGTTATGGTCATCATGCCCAAAGGTGTTTACTATATCTCCATAGAACTGTTGTCGAGTTGCTGCCATAAGTTGACGAGAACGTCCGTTTGCTCCAAATGATGTTTGAAATGAACACTCGAAATGGATTATATAACCCTCCACAAATCTTGGTTTAATGTGTATCAGTGGGAGATCTCCTTGAGCCTTTCGCTGATTAACGACAATTTCTACGGTTCCTGCGTAATGAGATGTTACCATTAAAGCTTACTAATTTCATACTTAGAAAGAAGTGCGAAGGTGGCGGGGATGGCGAAGAGTGATTAATGACTGGAAATTTCGTGAAGCCGCCAACCCGACGACGTGCGAAAGATATTTGATGATGTTTGAAATGAACACTCAAAAGGGATAATATAACCCTCCACAAATTTTGGTTTATTGCGTATTAATGGGAGATCTCCTCGAGCCTTTCGCTCATTAATGACAATCTTTATGGTTCCTACATAATGAGATGTTAACATTAAAGCTTAATAATTGCATACTTAGAAATAAGTGCGAAGGTGGTGGGTACGACGAAGAGAGATTAAGAATTGGAGATTTCGTGAACCCACTAACCTGACGACCCGCGAAATAGATTCCAAGAAATGGCCAAGAATGGAAAGCGGTAGGTCGGGCTTCAAAATAGGGTCACAAGTTATACCCAGGAGATGTGAGGGCCCGACGGTCAAATTGTATGTCTCCGAACTTTTGGCTACAAAATGTGTAACACAGAACAAGGCATGATGGCGGAGTTCGGCGATCAATTTGTATATTGTGGAACTCTAGGTTCTATTTATAGGTCGCGGAACAATGGAAGCGCAATGTTGAGAGCGTCTGCCGGGAACCGACGATCAAAAAAGTGGCTAAGTATGGAATGGGGAAGCGGTCGGTCAGACTTGCTATATAAAAGCATGAGACATTTTTAGAAAAATGACTAAGTAACCAGAAAGGGAAATTAGAGGGGAAAAATAAAGGGGAATTTGGTTGTCAATTTGCATATCGGGGAATTCCGGGTTCTGTTTGTAGGGCGCAGAACAATGGAAGCGCAATCTTGACCCCGCCTGGCCGGGAAGCCGCGATCGAAAAAGTGGCTGAGCATGGAATGGGGAAGCGGTCGGTTGGACTCGTGATATAAAATCATGAGTGGAAATGCGAACGCGTGAATTCGCCAACCCGCACACTTAGACATTTTCTGAAAAACGACTAAGTAACCAGAAAGGGAAAGTAGAGGGGAAAAATAAAGGGGAGGGAAATTTTTGGAAGCGGGAATTGGTCTTAAAAAATCCCCATTGATGGTATTAACAGTAACTATGAAGTGCATTAGACAGATGTACAAGCTCTTCAATCAAGGAATAGAGAAAGTGAGTCATAGTTATACTTTCCAGGATGTGTTTGCATAAGAGAAGCATCGAAAAGCTATAGAAAAATCAATGGAGGGTTGTTCGAGTAAAATTATTGTACTGCCAACTTGAACGTAAGTATAACAACAACGGATTTGAATTTGAATTTTGTGTGGTTGATATCATAGTCCCAGTCGACTTCAACTAGCATATATCCTTTCATTTCAAAATATTTCCAAAGAAGAATTTTGGTAATTTTATCAATCAAGTAAAAGTGCTAAAATGAACTACATATTACATTTGCTTCACAAAGCTTACATTAAAAGGCAAGGCAAGTCTTGTATATTCTTTAAGATCATAGAAAAACCGCTAATATCTTGAATCTATCACCCAACCATAATTCAAAAATCGGGCCCATGAGAACCTTGAACTACAATACGAAAGCACATGAACAAAAATCTGCCAAACACAAGACAGGAAAAAATCAGCGGAGATTGGGCATTGTATCCCAGCTATAACCAAATCCCCAAATGGGCACCAAGAAATTTTCTGATTACTATATTACTATGAACCAAGATCACTATGAACATTTTCTTCTGATAGTACTATGAACCAAGATCACGTTGACTTGACAATGTTCTAACATTACTAGTTTTGGAAAAGAGTGTCAACATTTAACTTAATGGAGTTTGAACAATGCCAAATTTGAAATATTATTGAAAATTCCTGATGTTTCCGTTCAGAGGAGCAAGCCATTTTGACAGCTCAAAGGATGGACTTGATTTATTCACATTTGGGTAATTTGTATGAGGTCTTTCCTCATGCTTCTCATTCCTGGACTCAACAATCTTATGTGCTTCCAATTCACTTTGTCATGGCGCTGCAAAACTCTATTCATATCTTGATTGGGTAGCATGGACAGATACATATAAGATTGTTTCGTTTCTTGTCAACGCATGATATGAATTTTTTTTTTGGTTTAGCCGATATGCAATATGACATTGTCCTCATTTAATGTAAATTTGCTATGGATGCGAAAGTCATGTAACATGTAGACAATGTTTTCCTTTTTCTGTAGGTATACTTCATATGGAAATTCTGCCAACCCATGAAGCACATCTTGTAATACAAGTTGTCTAATTGTACAATGTACAATTGTGTTGCTGAGGGTTCAGATGGAAACATTGAGGCAATGTCTATATATGTAAGGGCATTTTTTACTGCATCGTAGACAATCAATTGTGTCATCATTTATGAAAGCAGAGGCATAAGAATGAGAGTTTCATTTGGCACATACATGATCGAAGGGGGTCGAGTATGCATTTGCTGCAACCAAAACACCCTCAACTTGCGCACATGAGCACAGTAGTTAATATATTGAACAATATAATATATATGTGTACAACAAAAAAACTGCACAAAATTGTTTAAGGCAATTTTTATGTGAAAAGTGTGGATGGAATTGTATATGTATACGCACAACAGCTGTCGAGCTAGTTAGTTTCTTGAGATCCCGTACTATGTCTGTTCACAATTTTGTTACAAATGTTGCTTAGGTTGTGCGAAAGATCCTTTATTTAACATCTCTTTTCTTTGTTATATATTTGAAGAGCATAATTGGAAATTTACCTTTATGCAATTGTTGTTCCATTGAGGAAAATAAATTTGAATAGGTCTCGAACAATTGTAGCTGCAACATGGAATAGTGTAATAGTTGTGTAAGATAACTGAGATATATGAGCATGTGAAAGTAAAGGACAAAACTAGGTATGGAGAACTGTACCATTGCCTTGTCGTTGTCTGAGTCTCCATATTTTATATGACGAATGTTTTGCGAGCCAAATTTTCTCGCGACTATGACAACTGCACCAATGGTTCCGATTGGGTGAAAGTTGTTTCTCTCTGCAAGTTGGATGATTGTTGTGTCCGATACGAAACGATATTCTGAACAAACCGTGGAAACTTTTTCCACAATACTTGTTTCATTGAGCGATATAATCCGATCACAATCACCACGGTCATATACTGTTTTCGGTAATATATTGAAATTTGTAATGGATATCCCATTACTTGGCAAGATCTTTTCTGCATGTTTTTGGACAAGTTGTGTAGGGATATTCAGTGTGACTGTCATCATGGCTTCGTTGTCTGTCATGTCATCACGCATAATGCATCTAGTTTTGTTTGCCTTGTCTAAGTAGGTGCTATACACGACCATTATGTCCCTGAAGAACACTTGTCCAGTTCAATGACTGTTCAAGCCTTCTATCGATATTATATTGGGTGTTATAATTTTAGACCTTGTGACCTTTTTTGAACAGAAAAAGTAATGTGAATGGCAGTTTGTATCATTGTTTTTTGCATAAATGTACAAGTAGATGCAAAATTTGGATGAAGTATGCAGGTCATAGTTTTGTAACCATACCTCTTAGTCTGCAGAGCTTGCACTATGTTGGAAGTTTCACTTGTGCTTGTTGATACTTCTTGTGAACTGAAAATCATGTGTTGTAGATGACGTCAACATATTTATCATGGCATAGATGAATAAATAACTCAGGATATTTGTTTACTAAACATAATAAGAGCATAATGTATGAATCTTTACCTTTGGCCTTGTTGTTCTATTAATGTTTGCGATGATTGACTACTCATGCTCATGTCACTCGTCCAACTTTTTCTGATGCAAACATGTGTACATTGAACATGACAACGACTAAATAAGCATATGTATTGTATATTGTTCATAATATTTCTGGATGTCACATATAGGCTTGAAGGGGATCGAGTATGAAATAGGGTGTCAAGGGATACTCAGGAGACGTGAGGGCCCGACGGTCAAATTGTATGTCTCAAAAATTTTGAGTGCAAAATGTGTAACACGGAACATGGCATGATGGGGGAGTTCGGCGATCAATCTGTATATCGCGGAACTCCGGGTGCAGTTTGCAGGTCATAGAAAAATAGAAGTGCAATCTTGAGCCCGCTACCCCAGGAGTCCGGCTGTCAATTTGTATATTGCGGAACTCCGGGTGCTTTTTGCAGGATACAGAACAATAGAAGCACAATTTTTGAGCCCGCCAGCCTGGGAACCCGCGATCGAAAAAGTGCCTAAGTATGGAATGGGGAAGCGGTCGGTCAGACTCGTGATATAGAAGCATGAGTGGAAATGTGAACCCATGAGTCTGCCAACCTACGCACCTACACATTTTCGAAAAAATGACTAAGTAAAGTAACCAAAAAGGGAAAGTAGAGGGGGAAAAGAAAGGGGAATTCGGTTAAGTATAGAAGAGGGGAAAAAAAGATAAAAGAGAGTGGGAAAATATAAAAGGGGAGGGAAATTTTTGGAATGGGAAGTCTCAACAAAGCCCCATTGTTTCCAAATCATCATTTTCTAGTCCAATATTTTATCCACATACTCATTTTGTGTGTTTGATTTATGATCACTATTGGTATACCTTTTCAAAGATTGTACTTCAACTTCCTCTGCTGTGGCATATAAGACTTCATCCTTGTTGAGGAAAAGATATGAAATGATCTTACTCAAACATTTTTAGATCCTTCTTGGCTAAATTAAGATAGACGGGAATATCACCCTATGTTTATAGCTAAAAAAATTGATATCCTAATTCACAAGTATGGTTTGCAAGTGCTTAGGCTGTTTTTTTATAAATAAAAGCTTGCTGAAAAAATCATTATTTATGTAATTTTCTGAACATATCAGATGCTGAAATAAATATAGAGACAGAAGTAAAGACACCAAGTCAATAATCAAAACATATGAGACATAAAGCAGTCCTTTATTTCATTCCAATTCATCAAAGAATCGTTCTCTTTACAAAATTTCCTGAGGAAGTTTTGCACCAAAGTCAAACTTAGACGTCCCCGATGAAACATACAAAAGGACTTCTGACAAAAATAAAAAAACTGAACTTTAAAAACTGGATCAGCTTGCCACAAATTGCTGCCCACTCGACTCTGCACAATAGCCTTTGTCAGTCATGAAATCTAATTCACAAACATACAAGTCTACACAGACTATCAAATATAGATCAACACCTCTGAAGAACAAGTGTCTGAATGATGTAATTGAACCCTGAATCTTGTTGTCTACAATAGGACCCTGCTATCATAAAAAATAATTAGGCTTCTAATGAATTAAGGAATGAATGAAAACTAAATTATCTCAACAAAAACTCAAAGAACAAACCTTAGTATGCTTCTCCTTCTATTCTCCTCTTGTTCCTCTCTTTTCTTTTGCCTTTAAGAAAATTAGAATTGGTTGAAGTAGTTGAACTACTTCATTAATTAAGTTAACTAAAACTCAACCACTTTTTAGTTAAGGGGGAAAAGTGATAAATCATAATAAGGGTTTTTAAATAAATAATAACTAGTAGGTGGGACCCCTTGTGACTCCCTTTAGCTTTTAACAATCAGAACACAACTAGTTAATCAAACAAAACATCTCTCCTTGTGACTCTCATCATCACATTCATATTTGAAAATTTATCTCAATGATATTTGAAATAATTTCCAAAATATATTACTCATATATCCAAAAATAGTATGCTGTCCAAAATTTCAGAAGTCAACTGTTCTCAACAATTAATAAATAAAAAACTTAAAATTCATATTTCCCACTATGGGAGGCAATCCTTCCCTTGTTGTTGCTATAAATTTTTGATCTCTCTGAATTTGCCTTAGACTGTGTGGAGCCTTTAGGCCTAATATCGATGATCACATGAGAGCAATTGTCCCTCAAATGCATGCGGGAGGACACATATTTATCAGAGCCATTGGAGGGTGAGAAAGGGGCAGCAATGGATTTTCCTTTGTCAGGGGCATGGTGGGCCTCGGTTTTCAACCTTATGCTTGCATGGGAAGACTGGCCTGGTGAGTGGTCAGGGGAAACTTGGACAATTTGATTGATAGGTAGGGAGCAGGTAAAGACAAGTTAGGCCTACCATGATGTTGGGAGACTGCCAGGTGGACAATCTCTTTCCATCCATAATTTTCTGGAAATTCAGGTTGTAGTGAGACATGAGGAGGCACGAGGATACCAAGGACTTGTCGAGATTGGAAGGGAGGCCTTTCAGGCCTAGGTTGGACCACTCCTTTCCCAATCCAATGAAAAAACCCAGCTTGAAATAACTGGCCTAAATCTTGCGAGTTTGCATCAAAGTGTATGGATAATCTTGGCCTTCTAGGGCCCCTGTTCCAATTACCTCTCCCTCGGTTACCTCTACTGAAAAATCTCATTCCTGTATGCGTAATTGATTAGCAAATAGTTTCTTTAACAACCATACACGACAACTCTTTTTAAAATATGAAATAAAATTTGGCTCAGCAACACATCAAACTCATGCAATCCAATCCATACAAACAGTTTAATAGTTGTCAATGAGCAGGGGGTGAAAAAAAGGTTATGGGATATGCGAGGGGTTGTATTGAGCAAAAAATGTTAAAATGAGGGGGAAAAGATCATGATTACTTCTCACAGACAACAAACAATCAACTACAATGTAAACCAAATAATATATCACTGTAATCCATCCTTGCGATATTAAACTGTTACAATACAAAGTTTCCTTTAACTGTAATTAAATTTTAGGAACAAGGAGTGGATAATGAATATGGGAAGGTGAGGGGATTGTAATTAGCGAAAAGTGAAATAATGGTAGGGGTAAAGTGCAGATACTATTCGAAAAATTAATTAAGTAATCCACAAAACAGTTCTGTATTCAAAACCACTATCCTAGCACCAATTAACAATTACTGTGATCAATTTAATCATTACTGTGTGTTAAACTTGCTCACGGTCCACATTTGAATCTTTAACACTTTTAATTAACACAATGTCATTATACTCAAAAAAAAATATACCTTCCAAATAACCTGTATAAGAATCATGCTTCCTCTCACTTCTTCCATTTAATATTTAAAACAAATTCCAATGAACACACAATCATTTGTTTCAACTTTGTTCAGCATCAAAACCATCAACCACTGTCCATAAATTATTTCTTCAAATCAAACACAGACACAAGTTCTTTTAAAAACGTGCCCAATTCCATTCCTCTAACCAATTTAACTATGCTAAAACCTGTGCCCATCTCTGATGGTGCAATAAAAAGATACGATGCACGATATCCATAATCATACACAGTGGACAACCAAGCCACAATCCTCAATACTTCAAATTGCAATAATCCCCGATCGGAAAATTAAAACACACAGTAAGAGCGACCATCATTTCAACTTATACCATGTTGTAGGAAACATATAGACGAACACATAACGCAAGGAGGCATGCTCCCAATCAAACCATAAAACAATGTTGAGTTATAAGTACAACTGTCACAATAAATGAATGTAGTGACTATGTACCAATAATCATTTCGGATTGCAACTGTGTAATCAACCTGATCAACAGAGACAAGCCCATAATCGACCACTGTTAATACCACCCAACAACTATAACAGTCAACCAGATAACCGACATAATATGACTGGCTCAATCTATCAAAATCAGGCTCTGAATAATTAAGGGTTCTCTCAGTGGAACCAACAAAGGGGGACTGGAGTCAACCATACCAACAATATGTGAGAACCCTTAAAGACAACACGATGGACATACAAGCATTATAACCCTTAACTTGTATGATAGGGTGAAAGTCCGACCTCAGGCAGGAGGGGCTATGAACAGAGGAGCAGAGGTTCCTTACTGGCCACAAAACAATATCGAGAACATGCATGGGCCTAACCCTCGTGGTTTCCCCAAAAACCGAATAATGATGATAGAAATGCAGAGCCAAGGTAATAGCAACCAACCCTAAATAAAGCCTCTTGGCATAATAGCCATCATAACCAACTGCGTAGATACCAATAACCTGAATGAGCCCACAACTAGGTGGAAACGATATGGAGTGACCTGAGGTGGTTCAAAATCAAACACAACAACCCCATAACACCAAATACGATTGGATATGGTTACAAGACTGTGAGGAGACGAACAAATAGTCCAAACTGAATGAAACCCTCCAACAAAAACCCATAGAGACAATCAGAGAGCCATCACGACTTCCTTCATACAGATTAGTAAATGAAATCGTGACTTCAACCATCCAGTTTTCCATTTGCAATGAATACCACACAAACAACCATTCCAGAGAAACACCATGAGTTCATATAGTTGCCATCTTTAAGAAAAACACATACCAATACATCATCGAGCCAATATTTATTTCATAAACAAAGAGAATTCATGGATGGCAAAAAAAAACATACTTGTAACCAAATGGCCTTAAAAATGTGAGCTTGGTTGAGCCATTCCTTCCTCGCCTGAATATCAGAGCTTAACCACAACAAAAATAATTTGAACAATAACCAAGCTAGGGTGACGGCCAGTGGGGGAAGTATGGACTGATGTGCAGTAAATGCTTGTCTCTTCCATCCTCTCCTCATTCAATTACATAATACATGCCACCCAACCAACATTAACCCATTCCATTAATCCACTATATCGAAACTAACATCCATTGTTTGCCAAATACGCCACTCGATATCATATTAACCATTGCCAAAACATACCATAACGTATATCAAGTGTGCCTTCATATAACTCAATAACATCGTATATCCACTAACATTGCTAGTTAGGACTAACATCAACTCTTTTAAATTTCAAATGCATATAATATAGTATAACATAGTTTGGTTCCTCTTTCTCAGATTTTTTTTTCATATTGCTTTTCCATTGCTCTTATTTGTTGTTACTAACATGTATCTTGTGCAGGTGTCAATGAATCAAGGCACCGATATCAATTGTAATAATAGTTAACGTAAGCCATCA
>ML805670.1:227003-256872 GCA_009831015.1 Picea engelmannii
AATTTTTGGAAGCGGGAATTGGTCTTAAAAAATCCCCATTGATGGTATTAACAGTAACTATGAAGTGCATTAGACAGATGTACAAGCTCTTCAATCAAGGAATAGAGAAAGTGAGTCATAGTTATACTTTCCAGGATGTGTTTGCATAAGAGAAGCATCGAAAAGCTATAGAAAAATCAATGGAGGGTTGTTCGAGTAAAATTATTGTACTGCCAACTTGAACGTAAGTATAACAACAACGGATTTGAATTTGAATTTTGTGTGGTTGATATCATAGTCCCAGTCGACTTCAACTAGCATATATCCTTTCATTTCAAAATATTTCCAAAGAAGAATTTTGGTAATTTTATCAATCAAGTAAAAGTGCTAAAATGAACTACATATTACATTTGCTTCACAAAGCTTACATTAAAAGGCAAGGCAAGTCTTGTATATTCTTTAAGATCATAGAAAAACCGCTAATATCTTGAATCTATCACCCAACCATAATTCAAAAATCGGGCCCATGAGAACCTTGAACTACAATACGAAAGCACATGAACAAAAATCTGCCAAACACAAGACAGGAAAAAATCAGCGGAGATTGGGCATTGTATCCCAGCTATAACCAAATCCCCAAATGGGCACCAAGAAATTTTCTGATTACTATATTACTATGAACCAAGATCACTATGAACATTTTCTTCTGATAGTACTATGAACCAAGATCACGTTGACTTGACAATGTTCTAACATTACTAGTTTTGGAAAAGAGTGTCAACATTTAACTTAATGGAGTTTGAACAATGCCAAATTTGAAATATTATTGAAAATTCCTGATGTTTCCGTTCAGAGGAGCAAGCCATTTTGACAGCTCAAAGGATGGACTTGATTTATTCACATTTGGGTAATTTGTATGAGGTCTTTCCTCATGCTTCTCATTCCTGGACTCAACAATCTTATGTGCTTCCAATTCACTTTGTCATGGCGCTGCAAAACTCTATTCATATCTTGATTGGGTAGCATGGACAGATACATATAAGATTGTTTCGTTTCTTGTCAACGCATGATATGAATTTTTTTTTTGGTTTAGCCGATATGCAATATGACATTGTCCTCATTTAATGTAAATTTGCTATGGATGCGAAAGTCATGTAACATGTAGACAATGTTTTCCTTTTTCTGTAGGTATACTTCATATGGAAATTCTGCCAACCCATGAAGCACATCTTGTAATACAAGTTGTCTAATTGTACAATGTACAATTGTGTTGCTGAGGGTTCAGATGGAAACATTGAGGCAATGTCTATATATGTAAGGGCATTTTTTACTGCATCGTAGACAATCAATTGTGTCATCATTTATGAAAGCAGAGGCATAAGAATGAGAGTTTCATTTGGCACATACATGATCGAAGGGGGTCGAGTATGCATTTGCTGCAACCAAAACACCCTCAACTTGCGCACATGAGCACAGTAGTTAATATATTGAACAATATAATATATATGTGTACAACAAAAAAACTGCACAAAATTGTTTAAGGCAATTTTTATGTGAAAAGTGTGGATGGAATTGTATATGTATACGCACAACAGCTGTCGAGCTAGTTAGTTTCTTGAGATCCCGTACTATGTCTGTTCACAATTTTGTTACAAATGTTGCTTAGGTTGTGCGAAAGATCCTTTATTTAACATCTCTTTTCTTTGTTATATATTTGAAGAGCATAATTGGAAATTTACCTTTATGCAATTGTTGTTCCATTGAGGAAAATAAATTTGAATAGGTCTCGAACAATTGTAGCTGCAACATGGAATAGTGTAATAGTTGTGTAAGATAACTGAGATATATGAGCATGTGAAAGTAAAGGACAAAACTAGGTATGGAGAACTGTACCATTGCCTTGTCGTTGTCTGAGTCTCCATATTTTATATGACGAATGTTTTGCGAGCCAAATTTTCTCGCGACTATGACAACTGCACCAATGGTTCCGATTGGGTGAAAGTTGTTTCTCTCTGCAAGTTGGATGATTGTTGTGTCCGATACGAAACGATATTCTGAACAAACCGTGGAAACTTTTTCCACAATACTTGTTTCATTGAGCGATATAATCCGATCACAATCACCACGGTCATATACTGTTTTCGGTAATATATTGAAATTTGTAATGGATATCCCATTACTTGGCAAGATCTTTTCTGCATGTTTTTGGACAAGTTGTGTAGGGATATTCAGTGTGACTGTCATCATGGCTTCGTTGTCTGTCATGTCATCACGCATAATGCATCTAGTTTTGTTTGCCTTGTCTAAGTAGGTGCTATACACGACCATTATGTCCCTGAAGAACACTTGTCCAGTTCAATGACTGTTCAAGCCTTCTATCGATATTATATTGGGTGTTATAATTTTAGACCTTGTGACCTTTTTTGAACAGAAAAAGTAATGTGAATGGCAGTTTGTATCATTGTTTTTTGCATAAATGTACAAGTAGATGCAAAATTTGGATGAAGTATGCAGGTCATAGTTTTGTAACCATACCTCTTAGTCTGCAGAGCTTGCACTATGTTGGAAGTTTCACTTGTGCTTGTTGATACTTCTTGTGAACTGAAAATCATGTGTTGTAGATGACGTCAACATATTTATCATGGCATAGATGAATAAATAACTCAGGATATTTGTTTACTAAACATAATAAGAGCATAATGTATGAATCTTTACCTTTGGCCTTGTTGTTCTATTAATGTTTGCGATGATTGACTACTCATGCTCATGTCACTCGTCCAACTTTTTCTGATGCAAACATGTGTACATTGAACATGACAACGACTAAATAAGCATATGTATTGTATATTGTTCATAATATTTCTGGATGTCACATATAGGCTTGAAGGGGATCGAGTATGAAATAGGGTGTCAAGGGATACTCAGGAGACGTGAGGGCCCGACGGTCAAATTGTATGTCTCAAAAATTTTGAGTGCAAAATGTGTAACACGGAACATGGCATGATGGGGGAGTTCGGCGATCAATCTGTATATCGCGGAACTCCGGGTGCAGTTTGCAGGTCATAGAAAAATAGAAGTGCAATCTTGAGCCCGCTACCCCAGGAGTCCGGCTGTCAATTTGTATATTGCGGAACTCCGGGTGCTTTTTGCAGGATACAGAACAATAGAAGCACAATTTTTGAGCCCGCCAGCCTGGGAACCCGCGATCGAAAAAGTGCCTAAGTATGGAATGGGGAAGCGGTCGGTCAGACTCGTGATATAGAAGCATGAGTGGAAATGTGAACCCATGAGTCTGCCAACCTACGCACCTACACATTTTCGAAAAAATGACTAAGTAAAGTAACCAAAAAGGGAAAGTAGAGGGGGAAAAGAAAGGGGAATTCGGTTAAGTATAGAAGAGGGGAAAAAAAGATAAAAGAGAGTGGGAAAATATAAAAGGGGAGGGAAATTTTTGGAATGGGAAGTCTCAACAAAGCCCCATTGTTTCCAAATCATCATTTTCTAGTCCAATATTTTATCCACATACTCATTTTGTGTGTTTGATTTATGATCACTATTGGTATACCTTTTCAAAGATTGTACTTCAACTTCCTCTGCTGTGGCATATAAGACTTCATCCTTGTTGAGGAAAAGATATGAAATGATCTTACTCAAACATTTTTAGATCCTTCTTGGCTAAATTAAGATAGACGGGAATATCACCCTATGTTTATAGCTAAAAAAATTGATATCCTAATTCACAAGTATGGTTTGCAAGTGCTTAGGCTGTTTTTTTATAAATAAAAGCTTGCTGAAAAAATCATTATTTATGTAATTTTCTGAACATATCAGATGCTGAAATAAATATAGAGACAGAAGTAAAGACACCAAGTCAATAATCAAAACATATGAGACATAAAGCAGTCCTTTATTTCATTCCAATTCATCAAAGAATCGTTCTCTTTACAAAATTTCCTGAGGAAGTTTTGCACCAAAGTCAAACTTAGACGTCCCCGATGAAACATACAAAAGGACTTCTGACAAAAATAAAAAAACTGAACTTTAAAAACTGGATCAGCTTGCCACAAATTGCTGCCCACTCGACTCTGCACAATAGCCTTTGTCAGTCATGAAATCTAATTCACAAACATACAAGTCTACACAGACTATCAAATATAGATCAACACCTCTGAAGAACAAGTGTCTGAATGATGTAATTGAACCCTGAATCTTGTTGTCTACAATAGGACCCTGCTATCATAAAAAATAATTAGGCTTCTAATGAATTAAGGAATGAATGAAAACTAAATTATCTCAACAAAAACTCAAAGAACAAACCTTAGTATGCTTCTCCTTCTATTCTCCTCTTGTTCCTCTCTTTTCTTTTGCCTTTAAGAAAATTAGAATTGGTTGAAGTAGTTGAACTACTTCATTAATTAAGTTAACTAAAACTCAACCACTTTTTAGTTAAGGGGGAAAAGTGATAAATCATAATAAGGGTTTTTAAATAAATAATAACTAGTAGGTGGGACCCCTTGTGACTCCCTTTAGCTTTTAACAATCAGAACACAACTAGTTAATCAAACAAAACATCTCTCCTTGTGACTCTCATCATCACATTCATATTTGAAAATTTATCTCAATGATATTTGAAATAATTTCCAAAATATATTACTCATATATCCAAAAATAGTATGCTGTCCAAAATTTCAGAAGTCAACTGTTCTCAACAATTAATAAATAAAAAACTTAAAATTCATATTTCCCACTATGGGAGGCAATCCTTCCCTTGTTGTTGCTATAAATTTTTGATCTCTCTGAATTTGCCTTAGACTGTGTGGAGCCTTTAGGCCTAATATCGATGATCACATGAGAGCAATTGTCCCTCAAATGCATGCGGGAGGACACATATTTATCAGAGCCATTGGAGGGTGAGAAAGGGGCAGCAATGGATTTTCCTTTGTCAGGGGCATGGTGGGCCTCGGTTTTCAACCTTATGCTTGCATGGGAAGACTGGCCTGGTGAGTGGTCAGGGGAAACTTGGACAATTTGATTGATAGGTAGGGAGCAGGTAAAGACAAGTTAGGCCTACCATGATGTTGGGAGACTGCCAGGTGGACAATCTCTTTCCATCCATAATTTTCTGGAAATTCAGGTTGTAGTGAGACATGAGGAGGCACGAGGATACCAAGGACTTGTCGAGATTGGAAGGGAGGCCTTTCAGGCCTAGGTTGGACCACTCCTTTCCCAATCCAATGAAAAAACCCAGCTTGAAATAACTGGCCTAAATCTTGCGAGTTTGCATCAAAGTGTATGGATAATCTTGGCCTTCTAGGGCCCCTGTTCCAATTACCTCTCCCTCGGTTACCTCTACTGAAAAATCTCATTCCTGTATGCGTAATTGATTAGCAAATAGTTTCTTTAACAACCATACACGACAACTCTTTTTAAAATATGAAATAAAATTTGGCTCAGCAACACATCAAACTCATGCAATCCAATCCATACAAACAGTTTAATAGTTGTCAATGAGCAGGGGGTGAAAAAAAGGTTATGGGATATGCGAGGGGTTGTATTGAGCAAAAAATGTTAAAATGAGGGGGAAAAGATCATGATTACTTCTCACAGACAACAAACAATCAACTACAATGTAAACCAAATAATATATCACTGTAATCCATCCTTGCGATATTAAACTGTTACAATACAAAGTTTCCTTTAACTGTAATTAAATTTTAGGAACAAGGAGTGGATAATGAATATGGGAAGGTGAGGGGATTGTAATTAGCGAAAAGTGAAATAATGGTAGGGGTAAAGTGCAGATACTATTCGAAAAATTAATTAAGTAATCCACAAAACAGTTCTGTATTCAAAACCACTATCCTAGCACCAATTAACAATTACTGTGATCAATTTAATCATTACTGTGTGTTAAACTTGCTCACGGTCCACATTTGAATCTTTAACACTTTTAATTAACACAATGTCATTATACTCAAAAAAAAATATACCTTCCAAATAACCTGTATAAGAATCATGCTTCCTCTCACTTCTTCCATTTAATATTTAAAACAAATTCCAATGAACACACAATCATTTGTTTCAACTTTGTTCAGCATCAAAACCATCAACCACTGTCCATAAATTATTTCTTCAAATCAAACACAGACACAAGTTCTTTTAAAAACGTGCCCAATTCCATTCCTCTAACCAATTTAACTATGCTAAAACCTGTGCCCATCTCTGATGGTGCAATAAAAAGATACGATGCACGATATCCATAATCATACACAGTGGACAACCAAGCCACAATCCTCAATACTTCAAATTGCAATAATCCCCGATCGGAAAATTAAAACACACAGTAAGAGCGACCATCATTTCAACTTATACCATGTTGTAGGAAACATATAGACGAACACATAACGCAAGGAGGCATGCTCCCAATCAAACCATAAAACAATGTTGAGTTATAAGTACAACTGTCACAATAAATGAATGTAGTGACTATGTACCAATAATCATTTCGGATTGCAACTGTGTAATCAACCTGATCAACAGAGACAAGCCCATAATCGACCACTGTTAATACCACCCAACAACTATAACAGTCAACCAGATAACCGACATAATATGACTGGCTCAATCTATCAAAATCAGGCTCTGAATAATTAAGGGTTCTCTCAGTGGAACCAACAAAGGGGGACTGGAGTCAACCATACCAACAATATGTGAGAACCCTTAAAGACAACACGATGGACATACAAGCATTATAACCCTTAACTTGTATGATAGGGTGAAAGTCCGACCTCAGGCAGGAGGGGCTATGAACAGAGGAGCAGAGGTTCCTTACTGGCCACAAAACAATATCGAGAACATGCATGGGCCTAACCCTCGTGGTTTCCCCAAAAACCGAATAATGATGATAGAAATGCAGAGCCAAGGTAATAGCAACCAACCCTAAATAAAGCCTCTTGGCATAATAGCCATCATAACCAACTGCGTAGATACCAATAACCTGAATGAGCCCACAACTAGGTGGAAACGATATGGAGTGACCTGAGGTGGTTCAAAATCAAACACAACAACCCCATAACACCAAATACGATTGGATATGGTTACAAGACTGTGAGGAGACGAACAAATAGTCCAAACTGAATGAAACCCTCCAACAAAAACCCATAGAGACAATCAGAGAGCCATCACGACTTCCTTCATACAGATTAGTAAATGAAATCGTGACTTCAACCATCCAGTTTTCCATTTGCAATGAATACCACACAAACAACCATTCCAGAGAAACACCATGAGTTCATATAGTTGCCATCTTTAAGAAAAACACATACCAATACATCATCGAGCCAATATTTATTTCATAAACAAAGAGAATTCATGGATGGCAAAAAAAAACATACTTGTAACCAAATGGCCTTAAAAATGTGAGCTTGGTTGAGCCATTCCTTCCTCGCCTGAATATCAGAGCTTAACCACAACAAAAATAATTTGAACAATAACCAAGCTAGGGTGACGGCCAGTGGGGGAAGTATGGACTGATGTGCAGTAAATGCTTGTCTCTTCCATCCTCTCCTCATTCAATTACATAATACATGCCACCCAACCAACATTAACCCATTCCATTAATCCACTATATCGAAACTAACATCCATTGTTTGCCAAATACGCCACTCGATATCATATTAACCATTGCCAAAACATACCATAACGTATATCAAGTGTGCCTTCATATAACTCAATAACATCGTATATCCACTAACATTGCTAGTTAGGACTAACATCAACTCTTTTAAATTTCAAATGCATATAATATAGTATAACATAGTTTGGTTCCTCTTTCTCAGATTTTTTTTTCATATTGCTTTTCCATTGCTCTTATTTGTTGTTACTAACATGTATCTTGTGCAGGTGTCAATGAATCAAGGCACCGATATCAATTGTAATAATAGTTAACGTAAGCCATCACAGAGTTCAGAGTCTAGAGCAACATAACCAACACATAACATGCATTATCCATCTGCCATTTGTTGCAAATAGAACCGGTATTTCAACATCAGTCATGTAGAACCCTGTAAGCAGTGTCGAATAGTAGCATAAATATCAAATAAGAACCTCATCTAATCCTCCAAGCTACAAGGGGGTCCCACCTACTAGTATCTCGTTGCAATTTTTATCGTCAACAAACTGGCAACTCCACAGGAAAATTTGTTTTTAACAGATTTAGAACTCAAAACACATGGTTTCGCAGACCAAGAACAACAGATCAAGAAGATATAACCAGGAAGATTATGCAACAGGGGGAAGTGAGTGGATTTAATGGAAAAATGACTGGGAATTTGATAATAACTCATGAAAAATGTTAAGTATGATGGGGTTTATCCCTGTATGCATAATCATTCAACCAGAATCTGCTCTTTACTTCAAGGAGAAAAATTATGGACTATTGGCCCTTAGTTATGGAAGAAAGCAAATATTACGGGAGAAAAGACGAAATGCTAACTGTGCGGAAGACACACTAACTGATAGTGGGTCGAAGTCACCAAAGGAGTAGAAAAGATGGAGCAAAGTGTGAGAGAGCGAGCCGTTGGACGGGAGGATCAAGGAGAACAAATAAGCAAGGAAGATGGATCGTGGACAACTGATCAAGCAAAAAAAGCTACCATTGGATGCTTTGGAGCACGTTGCGGGAAGGAAGAAAAAACAGGCTGGAGAAGCCCGAAAAACGCGGGTCAAGTTGACCTAGGGTTTTAGACACCTAGGGTTTTGGTATATAGGGTTTTGACACCTAGGTTTCGGCCTAAGGTTGTCGGTGAGTTATTGTAATGTATAAATAAGAACCTATATGAGAGAAGAGGGGTTTGTTATTGGGTTTTCTATTGTGAGAGAAAAGGGTATTGATTGTTATCATTGTTGTCTTGAGAGAAAGAGAAGTGTTGAGTGTGAGAGCATTCTCGTATTGTAAGATCTTCAGTTGGGTACGAAGACTAACCTTGCAGCTAGCTGGGAGCACATGGAGACAGAGAGGAGAGAAGAGGGAATGAGAGAAAGATCTACAAGCTAAGAGCGTAGATATAACTGTATGCTTCCATTTAATATATTATAAAGTATAGTTCTGTGGATGTAGCCCTAGGGAGAGGGTGAACCACGTATATATTGTGTTGTGTGTGATTGATGCCATGTTCTTTGATTCTGTTACTCTGTTACTCTGTTGATGCATTAGTATGTTATATCTGACATATAACTTTGGAAGTAGGTTTATTCTTGGAAATAATAATCAGATCTTCGTGTGTGGTTGCCTTGATTCCACTTGCATTTCCTCTGGTTGTAGACACCTGTGTCCTGCAACCCCCTATTTCTACTTCAGGTGAGACTGCATTTGCTTCGCAGGTGTTTCCAAAAGGGCCAACAGTTAGGGCTTGTTGGTGCACTGTTAGAGATGAACCCTGGGTCTGCCCCTGTGACAACAAATGGTTCCATTGTCGGGACCGGGATCTTCTTGAGGGAATATCAAGGTGGTTTCCATCAAAGACAGAGATTCAGAAGTGGATAGAAGAAAAATAAAAGGACTTCACAGAAGCCCAGAATAGGAACCCTAAGCTTAGCACAGAGGATTGGTTGGGAAGGTATATCTTTACTGATATACACGAGATTTTCTTTGGAGGGATTCATAAGGAGCTATATGAGTGGTTAGCTAGATTAGCAGATACCCAGTTTGAGATCATATATAGACCACCTATGGTTTGGATGTCGACGCTGATCAAGAAGGTCGAGAGATTTGATAATGCCATGTCAAGAGCAGTAGATGACTGGTTCAATAACACTATTGGAGGGTAAATCACCGAGTTTTCCATTGACAGAGTTGAGTCGTATAGCCAAGCAGAGAGGTATTTCTTTAAGGGACCGAGAAGAAATTTTTTACACTTCTTAAAGTTGAAGATCAAGATGCTATTACATGAGAAGAACATCTTGAAGGTACTATAGTTGGTTTGATCGAAAAGCTAATGTTCAAGAATTCAGACAACGACAACGACACAGAGGTGGGACATACGCGCAGTGGGAGAATCTTTAGTGAGGTCCCTCAGGTGAACTTGTTTGAACATAACCACGAACCACTAGTACATGACGAAGGGTTTTACAGTGGAGAGGAAGAAGAACTATTGAATGAGGAACATTCAGAGTCTGCTAGGACAGAGGAAGAAAATACTGAAGAACCTCGCCGAGAAGAATTAGAAACTTCAGGATCTGTGCAGACTGTTGAAGTAACTACTATTAATCCTCCTGTTTTTTTAGTAGAATTAAGTAACCAGAGTAGTCAGAGTCACGAGAGCACTCAGAGCACTATTACTAGTAGGTCAACACATACTCAGTCAGGAAACCTAGGAGGATCTATGCCAGATGAGATGAGGCTACCTATCTTTAGGGGATATGGATCTGGAGATCATGATCAACACTGGTTTTTATGTGAATATTTATGGAGTATTAAGAATGTCACTGATGAAGCAATGAAGAGAGACCAGTTTAGTACTACCCCAAGGGAGTGCGCACTAATCTGGTACATGAAACTTGTCCAAGGAATTGCACAGCCTAAACCGCTGAATGAGATCAAGAATGCGTTGGTTGCAAAATTCAAGAAACCCAAGTTGGAGTCACAATGCATTACAGAACTGAAATAAATCAAGTAGAGAGTAGCTGAACTTGTTTGGGAGTTTGATCAGAGGTTTAAGACCTTAACGGGCATGTTGACTTTTCAGATCCCAGACGAGCAGAATAAGGAATGGTTCATTATTGCCCTCTTACCACACATCAGAGTCCCTCTGATGCAACAAAAGATCGCTTCGCAGGTTGAGGCACTTGAGATCACCATGAAACTAGAATCAACCCCTATGGGAGAATCCAGCTCAGGTACGAGTCAAATTTTAAGTCAATTAACTAGCTTGTCTCTGCAGGTCGAAGATATGAAGAAAGACAAGGGAAAAGTTAAAAGAGAAGATATCTGGTGCATTCGATGCAAATCATAAGGCCATGACAAAGAGCACTGTCCACTATTTCATGAATACTTGGCCTCGGGAGCCCCGAGCCCTTTGAAACATATTACTCTACCTTGGTGCGAGGTATGTAGAAATCGACATTTCCCTGGTGAATGCTATTACATGAAAAAATATGTTTAGACACCTACAAACCTTTACTGCACATTTTGTAAATCTATGGGGCACGGCGAGAAAGACTGTAGAGCTTATGACCTACTACATGAAATATCAAGAGACACATATAGGATCCAAGGTGAAGTACAACAAGAGGGAACTACTCCACAGTATAATTCCCCAGGAAGAGGAAAATTCAACCCTTGTTGTGGATTCAGAGGAAGAGGATGAGCAGGAGGCATGGGTCGAGGTCAAGGTCGAGGTCAGATCATTTGTTACAAATGCGTACAACCATGACATTTGGCAAGGGACTGTCAGAACCCTTGTACCACTTGCAGTTACTGCAAATCATTTGAACATGTCATTGAATATTGTCCTGCACTATTAGCCAAACTTCAGGAAAGACGAGGAGGAAACCAATAAGTACAACTAATCTCAGTAGAACCTCGTAGAGAAGATCCCAGAGTCACTGTAATCACTAGAGGAGGCGTTGTTACAGGAGAAGACAGAACGACACTGAGGAAGACTACAAAAGAATCAGGGTTATAAAAGATACAGAGAAGACACAGGTATTTGATGCAAGGAAAGAAAAGAAAATTTTTGAAGAGGCCGGAAAATAATTTGGAAAAGATCAGGGTTTTTCATCAAAGACTCGACCAGAAGTAAGAGAATGTGGAATGCCTCTGGCATTTGACCAGTCTACTTTGCCGGGAGAAGGAAAAGGGGTAAGTAAACTCATGGAATTCTTGTGTACTTGCATTAATTTAATAAAAGATGAAAGCATTGTACAAGATCTACAAAATTTAATCAGACATTATGAGATAGGAAAGGTAGATCCCTTGCTGAATATAGCAGTACACCAAGTATCTAACAAGAGAAAGACAAATAAGGAAATACACCTGAATTCTCAAATTGGAGAGTATGATATAGACTATGTGGTCCTCGACTTAGGGTCGGAAGTCAATGTCACGACGAAGCAGACCTGGGCACTGATGGGAAAGCCTAAGCTAATTTATTCCCCTATCGGGATTAGGATGGCTAATCAACAAGTAGTAAGCCCCTTTTGGAGACTGGAGCATGTCCCTGTGGACATTGACAGAGTAAGGATGTTTGTAGAATTCGAGGTGATTGAGATAGTTGATGATAGCTGTCCTTATCCGACGCTGTTAGGAATTGTTTGGGATTTCAATAATTCCACTGTGGTTGATTTAACGAAAAAAAGAATGACATTTGAAGGAGATTGCCTTAGGGTCATTGCACCTTTGGATTTGATGAAGGTCGCAGGTATACCGAGCCCATCAGAGAAGAAGACCACACATATGAACTGGAAAACATATACAAATTGACAGCCAGACAATAGGATTACATTAATCCTACAACAGATGGGAACTTAATATGATGAAGTGATAACGCATGCTCATCAGACTCAGAGGAAGCACTAGATAACTGACAGAACAAAATGTATGAAGTATCTACATGGAGATGTTCTATATTGACCAGGGAAGTTCACTGGATTGGAACAGAAGTAACTTGCCCACTTTTGACGGTCTAAATAATTTAGAAGCTTTCTTGTTGGAATTTGAAGAAATTGTACCAATACAACAAAGGTTGTTGGCACTGGATGAGGCCTTGAAATAAACTCCAACAAGATGGTGGGAAACACACAAAAACAACATTACAAACTAGGTACAATGTCGCACTTTGATGACAACGCGATTTTCAGAACAAGCAGAAGGCTGCGAAGTTAGATACACAGGTCGAAGCTGTCTGAAGGACCATGTGCAAAGTTGCAAGGAGGCCTGGAGTAACACTCCTCAAGAGTAGTGGGTGCACAAATTCATTAACACATTGGACACAATCCCTATCAATTTGTATCTTCAAGCATAACAACACCTCACCACTGCAGATTGGAAAGGTATGACTCAGAACTTTGTAACTACCTTTTTATTTTAAAGCCAATACCCTATAGTGGATCAAGCATTACAGATTGTAAGACAGAGAGTCTTTGAGGAGGCACCTACCCACCCCGTTGAGCAAGAAGAGGATGAATGGACTGCACCTCTTCAGAAATTGCAAGGATGTTACAATATCAACGCAGATGAAGACGATGATCCTAGGAATGTGAACATCGCAGAAATAGAAGGACAGAGATACATAGAAGGACCAGGAGTTGAGCCACATTTTATTGGACAACCAATTAAAATCAATAAAGAAAACATTGGAACAAAGAAAAAACCGAAGCTTGCAAATGTTGGAGATTATTGGGATGCTGCCACTATTGACAAGATCACAAAATTATTGCATGAATACCAGGACTTGTTTCCAACCAAGTTCACTGATATGAAGGGAATTAAAGGGCCCATGGGAGAGATGAATATCCCCTTAAAACCAGACGCAAGTCCAGTCAAGCAGATACCCTACATATTGAACCCCAAGTATAAGAAGAAAGTCAAGATTGAGCTCGACAGAATGTTGGAAGCAGGAATCATAGAACCTGTTGAAGAGTCAGAATGGATTAGCCCTATGGTGGTGCAGGATAAGATGAATGGAGAGATCAGAATCTGTGTCGATCTCAGGAATCTAAATGATGCATGTTTTCATGACCCATTCCCTACACCATTTATTGACAAAGTGTTAGACAATGTGGGAGGACAGGAGGTCTACTCCTTCACAGATGGATTTTCAGGATACCATCAGATCATAATTGCCAAGGAAGATCATCATAAGACCACCTTTGCCACAGAATGGGGATCCTACCAGTACACAATGATGCTGTTTGGATTGAAGAATGCACCAACTACTTTTCTAGGGTGGTGGTTGAAGCATTCAATGAGTTTTTACATAAATTTCTGGAAACATATTTTGATAATTGAAGATCTTGGAGACAACGCTGATGAAGATTTGCAGTGTGAACATGGATGATTGGGACTTGAGAGTACCAACAGTATTATGGGCCTATAGAACCACTTGCAAGAAGTTAACAATGCAGACTCCCTTTAAATTAGTCCATGGTCTAGAAGCAGTTGTACCCATGGAATATTTAGTTCCTAGCTTAAGAATTGCAACCTTTACAGATATGGATGACACTGGCGCTGTTTAGGAGAGGCTCGTGCAGTTGAAAGAACTGGAAGAAGACAGATTTATTGCATGATTCCATCAATAGGTACAAAAGGAACGAGAGAAGGCCTACCATGACAGACACATCAAGAAGAAGGCATTTAAACAAGGAGGTTTGGTACTGGTATATGACAACAAGTTCACGAAATATCTAGGGAAGTTCAAAACACATTGGCTGGGGCCATATGAGGTTGTCTATGTCATGAAAGGAGGAGCTGCACAGTTGAAGACTTCGAGTGGAGAATGGAAGTAAAGTTTGGTAAATGGGAGTTGGTTGAAACTGTACTATGACAACCAGCTACCTCACAGCTCTTAGTAGAAGTAGAAGAAGAAGGGTCCAGGTACCAGGTGCAGTTGAAACTGGGTACCAGACACATAAAAGACAGTCTGCACACAGTGGGGGAGGATAGAGCAGAAAGCACAGGCTGATCCACGCAGTCTGAAGTCGAAGCAAAACATAAGGATCAGATCTGAAGTGCCTCGACACGAGTCACATGTGAGAGTTGGGGGCCTATTGGCTCTTGGTTATGGAAGAAATAAAATATTACGGGAGAAAAGATGAAATGCGAACTGCGCAGAAGACACACTGACTGATAGTGGGTCGAAGTCACCAAAGGAGCAGAAAAGATGGAGCGAAGTGTGAGATAGCAAGCCGTTGGATGAGAGGATCAAGGAGAACATATCAACAAGGATTATGGATTGTGCACAACTCATAAAGAAGAAAAAGACACTGTTGGATGCTTTGGAGCACCTCACGGGAAGGAAGGAAAGACAGGTTGGTGAAGCCCGGAAAACGCGGGTCAAGTTGACCTAGGGTTTTAAACACCTAGGGTTTTGGTATCTAGAGTTTTGACACCTAGGTTTCGGCCTAAGGTTGTCGGTGAGTTATTGTAATGTATAAATAAGAACCTAGATGAGAGAAGAGGGGTTCGTTATTGGGTTCGCTATTGTGAGAGAAAAAGGTATTGATTGTTAGCATTGTTGTCTTGAGAGAAAAAGAAGTGCTGAGTGTGAGAGCATTCTCATATTGTAAGATCTTCAGCTGGGTGCGAAGACTAACTTTGCAGCTGGGTGCGCAGGGAGATAGAGAGGAGAGAAGAGGGAATGAGAGAAAGATCTGCAAGCTAAGAGCGCAGATAGAACTGTATGCTTCCATTTAGTATATCGTAAAGTACATTTCTGTGGATGTAGCCCTAGGGAGAAGGTGAACCACTTATATCTTGTGTTGTGTGTGATTGATGCTGTGTTCTTTGCTTCTGTTACTTTGTTGATGCATTAGTATGTTAGATTTGACATATAACTATGCGAAGTACGTTTATGCTTGGAAAGAATAATCAGATATCCGTGTGTGGTGGCCTTGTCCACTTGCATTTCCTCTGGTTGTAGACACTTGTGTCTTGCAACCCCCTATTGCTACTTTGGGTGAGACTGCATCTACTTCGTAGGTGTTGCCGAAAGGGCCAGTAGTTAGGGCTTGTTGGTGGGCTATTAGAGCTGAACCCTGGGTCTTCCCCTGTGCAAACATGGACTTGCTCTTTTAAATTCTCAAATGGGTGAAGAAATGGAAAGCAAAAGCGAGAGATAACCAATTTCTTTATAATAAAACAATGAAAGCGGATAACAAATTCAATTATGTTTCCAGGGTGAACATAGGAACAACTGTGTAAGCTTGATTGTTATTGAAAAATAATATCTTGCATGAATGTTAATGTGGAAGAATTGATCCAACATCTTATTCTTGACCAAAATCAACTAAAAGATGAAAACGCAATAAAATCATGACAGACGTAAGATTACAAAATTTAAAACATCAAAAAATAAAATGACAGAATTGTAAAAGCAGCAGGAAGATTATCAAAAAAGAAGCAAAAATCAAACTACTGTAAAAGCAAAAATGAAAAACAATGAAAAAATGAAAACATAGCTAGACTACTAATATACAAAAAATCCAAACAACGTTAAAATGTTTCAAGTTGGTTCCACGTAATGTTTCAAGTGAGAACCGTTAGTGGTGTAGGAGAATAATCACCCCTGTAAATATTTTAGAATGTAAGAGTTATTACCCAGGACAAAAGAGATTTTGAAAGGACCCAACCATAGTTTTTGAAACTTTGAGACAATTGATAGTCCTTTAGAGTATATGATTAGATCATCAAGGTAAACATGAATAATCTTACTGATCAAATCATTGAAAGTTATTTGCATAGATCCTTTAAAAGTGGTACTTGTAACAGATAAGCCTGAAGGCATACGTTTGTAAGTCAAGGTACCCCAATGAGTAATAAGGGTGGTTTTGTATGCATCTGACCTTTTTACCTTGATTTGATTGTAACCAAAAAAACTGTCAAGTAAGGGCATCATCTGTGACTTTACAACTTGGCGCAGAATCATTTTCATATTAGGGGGAGGGAAGGGATCTTTCATAATAGCTTGATTGGACGTGAGAAAATTAATGCAGAAGCTAATATGATCAGTGACCTTAAGAGCATGAACTAATTTGGAAACCCACTCAGGGTACTTGACCGGAAGGGTGATTCTAGCCTTTAAGAAATTTTCCAACTCCCTTCGAATAGTTGCTTCCAATGCAAGGTTGATAGGTCTTTGTTTTTGCCTAACTGGTTTTATGCCTTCCTTGATGGGGATGGCATACTGTATAAGACCAGGATCAAAACCACGAAGATCCTCATAAGAACAAGAAAAAACATCTCGAAATTCACCAAGTAGCTTGGCAAACTTCATTTTTTCTTCATCAGAACATTGGGCACCTATTTTAACATTCTTTGGAGATTCGGGTGTCCCAATGTTTAAGGAGATGGTTTCAACCACCTTCCTTTTCGAATCCTCTTCTTTATGTTTCTATTCATTGCCTACATCACTCAATGAAAACGAACTCTCTAGAGGATTCAATACTTTAGGAATTTTGTTATCTTCCATGGATATGATTTACTTGAGGTTATAGGGTTCATTTTGAATGAAAGAACATATGCTCTCCTCGCTAGAGAAGACCTGCCAAGATTCTATATTGTTAGGGACATGTGGATGATATAGAGATTGAAAAGTACAATCAGGTCTGTGTGGCAAAAGTTTTCGACTAGGAGAGGCTGCAAAAATAGATAACCGATCAGCCATTAAGTTCAATTCCCTCTTAACATGAGTGATGTTGAAAGATAATAGGTTCGAGATAAGCGCCCAAATAGTTTGGGTGTATCGTTTCATCAACTTGTTGCTCGGAGACTAAATCTTACGTACAAGGTTCACAACAAGCTCAGAATCTCCAAAAACTGAAAGGTGACCATAGCCAAGATTATAGGCATTTTCAATGCCTAATAATAAATCTTCGAATTCAGTGACATTATTTGTGCAAGAAAACCCCAACGTGTAAGAAAAGTTATGAATTTTCCCAACAGGAGAGTACAAGATTATGCCAACTTCGTTACCTTCACTAGAGCATGAACCATCGAAGTGCATGTGCCACATACCATCATCTAAATCAATCTGTTCCAAGGGGATATTATCTTCCTCAGAAAAAATGGAATACACCCCTAGGTCCTCTTCGATGTAGTTCACATTAGGTTGTGGAACACTTTCTATGTAAGGTGAAATCCTTCCCTCTCTAAGGACTATAATGTTTTTTCCATTCTGAGGAACGAATAAGTGTGTCCCATCGAGTGAGAGGTATCCACTCGTCAAATCTTTCCAATCTCTTCCCAAGATGATTGAGTAATTTCTTTCTGGCATGTCAATTACCTGAATGCTAAGGGTTGTCCTTATTTCAAGGTGTGCGCACAAAACTAAGGTCACATCTTTAATCTCAGCTATGGTGTTTTGTTGTAGACTATTATAAGAGAGCATGCTCCTGGCATTTTCATTTGTACAAGACAAGCCTAAATATTCCATAATAATCTTCGACATCACACGTGGGCTCGAACCGCCATCAATGAGGCAACAATGAGCGATCTTATCCATAATCTCTAGAGAAATATAAAAGGGGGATTTTTTATAGGGTATCTAAAGTTATGTACACCTACTTTATTTACAAATGAATCTTCTTCATCCACCTCTTCAGAGAGGTTGGCTACAATGAAATATTTTCCTTCCATGAATTGTTTTAGATGCCTTTGTTGTTTAGGGATGATAACCATGTCTAGGAGGGTGGCATTTTATTTCATGTTGGCCAACTGATTATGAATATTGTATTTGGAAGAGGGAAGAGAGGAAATTGTTCCTTGACTGTCAGGAACCTTAAGAACCTGAACCGTAGTAGCTGGTGGTGATGAGCTTGGACTTGAAGAATTGTGGGGAATTTGCCTTTGGGAGTGTAGGATTTGTTCCTAGTATTGATGATCATGACATCTTCCGGCTCTGCAAAATCTAGGACAATGATGGTAGTTTCTGGTCTTTTACTAAAGATATTATCTTTGACACTCTTCCTTACCTCACATGTGGCTTGCTCGTGGTGTTCCTTGAAAAAGTTACACCAACTTCGAGGAAAGATAGCTTTAGGCTGAAAATTATTTTCAATTGGGTTTCTAAAGGGGGGTGCAGAAGAGGATGAAGCTCCAGGGGTGAGAGGGGAGACAGTCCCCTTTTTCTCATACATTATCATATGATTATTCATATCTTGCACTAGTTGTAAGAGGGCAGACATGTCTGTCTGTTTAATTGATTCTCCCTGGGGTATACCTGTTCTTTCAAGCTGTTATTCATACTCTAAACAAGTATGCAGAGTGGAACTAAGGTTATCAATGGCCTTTTCCTCAATCCTATGACGATAGGGGGAAGATAATGCATTGTAGTAATGCATGAAAGTGGCTTGGTTCTGAGGTCGAATGAGTTCATGGATTGGATTGTATAACTTAGTGAAACGCAAGTTGAAAGACTTGATGGTCTCACCATCCTTATAGGTGATGTTATTGTACTCTCGTAACTGCTCAGCTAGGATTTTAGATTGCCCATAGGTGGATCTGAACCAATAAACTAACTCCTCCCAAGTAGACAAAATCTTAGGAGGAAGGTCAAAGAAATCGACTGCAACCTTTCCTCCAAGGAATTGACGAATAAGCACATGCAAGTATCATTTTCATTTGCTCCTATGTTGTGACAAGCATTAGAAAATGCCACCAAGTGTTCATTTGTAGTGACAATGTTATTTCCCAAAAACCTAGGGAGATGCTCTTTGAATTTAGGAAGTGGACGAGTAGCAGGTGCTAGGTTAAGAGGAGAGGACACATGCCATGATGTGGTTGTGGTGTCTTCTTCAAACTGAAAAAGCCCATACTTTTTAATGACTTTAGTGGGATTTGTGGTAGATTGGACATGGATATGGTGGCTATATAAGCTACCAATCACTGACGAAGCTTAAGAATGTGAAGAGGAAGCACTTCCAGTGCCACCAGAGCCACCACTAGATGCCATCTTGTGGATGATAGGTGAGGGAGAGAAAGACGAAATGGATGAATTAGACAAAGTTCTCATTAGAGCACTTTGTTGGGTTGATAACACAACGTTCTTTCTTCCTATTTCAGCAATAGGATTAATTTCAGGTGATAAGCCTTTTCTTCTTATAGAAACACGAGAGTCCAAGGACATGAAAGTAAGGTCAAAACTAAAGGAACAAGAAGGTTACTGCTGATTTCTAGGCTGTCTACATCTAGCTTCCCAACGTTCTGGGCACTAATATCTCATTCAATTGATGCCCATGAATGATTAAGCTCAACACGAGTATTAGCAGTGTCTAAAATGGTGTTGAACAAATTCAAAGCAATGCTGGTCTAATCTTGAAGACCGGGCTCAATATTGGGCTGCCTTGCAACATGCATAGTCATTAAGAAATAAAACAATCAAGAATCAATATCAGAAAAAATAGATGTATTTGATGCTAATCAAGCATAAAAATTAACCAGAGAGATATTGAATATCTCCCCTGTATGGTCGCCAAATAAATGTTGAAGAAAAGATATGAAATGATCTTACTCAAACATTTTCAGATCCTGCTTGGCTAAAGCAAGATAGACGGGAATATCACCCTATGTTTATAGCCAACAAAATTGATATCCTAATTCACAAGTATGGTTTACAAGTGCTTAGGTTGTTTTTTTATAAATAAAAGCTTGCTGAAAAAATCATTATTTATGTAATTTTCTGAACATATCAGATGCTGAAATAAATATAGAGGCAGAAGTAAAGACACCAAGTCAATAATCAAAACATATGAGACATAAAGCAATCCTTTATTTCATTCAAATTCATCAAAGAATCGTTCTCTTTACAAAATTTCCTGAGGAAGTTTTGCACCAAAGTCAAACTTAGACGTCCTCGATGAAACATACAAAATGACTTCTGACAGAAAATAAAAAAACTGAACTTTAAAAGCTCGATCAACTTGCCACAAATTGCTGCCCACTCGACTCTGCACAATAGCCTTTGTCAGTCATGAAATATAATTCACAAATCGACAAGTCTACACAAACTATCAAAGATAGATCAATACCTCTGAAAAACAAGTGTCTGAATGATGTAATTCAACCATGAATCTTGCTTTCTACAATAGGACCCTACTATCATAAAAAAGAATTAGGCTTCTAATGAATTAAGGAATGAATGAAAACTGAATTATCTCAACAAAAGCTCAAAGAGCAACCTTAGTATGCTTCTCCTTCTTTTCTCCTCTTGTTCCTCCCTTTCCTTTTGCCTTTAATAAAATTAGAATTGGTTGAAGTAGTTGAACTACTTCATTAGTTAAGTTAACTAAAAACTCAACCACTTTTTAGTTAAGGGGGAAAAGTAATAAATCATAATAAGGGTTTTTAAATAAATAATAACTAGTAGGTGGGACCCCTTGTGACTCCCTTTAGCTTTTGACAATCAGAACACAACTAGTTAATTAAACAAAACATCCCTCCTTGTGACTCTCATCATCACATTCATATTTGACAATTTATCTAAATGATATTTGAAATTATTTCCAAAATATATTACTCATATATCCAAAAATAATATGCTGTCCAAAATTTCAGAAGTCAACTGTTCTCAACAATTAATAAATAAAAAACTTAAAATCCATATTTCCCACTCTGGGAGGCAATCCTTCCCTTGTTGCTGCTGTCACCTTTTGATATCTCTGAATCTACCTTAGGTTGTGTGGAGCCTTTAGGCCTAATCTCGATGATCACATGAGAGCAATCATCCCTCAAATGCATGCGGGAGGACACAAATTTATCAGATCCTTTGGAGGGTGAGGAAGGAGCAGTAGACGCTTTTCCTTTGTCAGGAGCATGGCGGGCCTCGGTTTTCAACCTTTTGCTTGCATGGGAAGACTAAACTGGTGAGTGGTCAGGGGAAGCTTGGACAAATTTATTGATAGGTGGGGGAGCAGGTAAAGACAAGTTAGGCCAGCCACGATGTTGGGAGACTGTCGGGTGTACAATCTCTTGCCATCCATCATTTCTAGGAACTTTAGGTTGCAGTGAGACATGAGGAAACATAGGGATACCAGGGACCTGTGGGGCTTGGAAGGGGGGCCTTTCAGGCCTAGGTTGGACCACTCCTTGCCCAATCCAATTAAAAAACCCATCTTGAAATAGTTGGCCTAAATCTTGCGAGTCTACATCAAAGTGTATGGAGAATCTTGGCCTTCTAGGGCACCTGTTCCAATTACCTCTCCCTCAGTTACCTCTTCCATGGCTACCTCTGCTGAAAAATCTCATTCCTCTATGTGTAATTTATTAGCAAATAGTTTCTTTAACAACCATACATGGCAACTCTTTTCAAAGTATGAAATAAAATTTGGTTCAGCAACACATCAGACTCATGCAATCCAATCCATACAAATTATTTAATAGTTGTCAATGAGCAGGGGGTGAACAAAAGGGTCTGGGATATGTGAGGGGTTGTATTGAGCGAAAAATGTTAAAATGAGGGGGAAAAGATCATGATTACTGCTCACAGACAACAAACAATCAACTGTATTGCAAACCAAAGAATATATCACTGTAATCCATCCCTGCGATCTTAAACTGTTACAATATAGAGTTTCCTTTAACTGTAATTAAATTTTAGGAACAAGGAGTGGATGATGAATATGAGAAGGTGAGGGGATTGCAATTAGCGAAAAGTGAAATAATGGTAGGGGAAAAGTGCATATACTGGTCAAAAAATTAATTAAGTAATCCATAAAACAGTTCTGTATTCAAAACCACTATCCCAACAACAATTAACTATTAATGTGGTAAATTTAACCATTAATGTGTGTTAAACTTGCTCACTGTCCACATTTAAATCTTTAACACTTTTAATTAACACAGTGTCATTATACCCAAAAAACAATATACCTTCCAAACAACCTGTATAAGAATCCTGCTTCCTCTCACTTCTTCCATTTAATATTTAAAACAAATTCCAATGAACACACAGTCATTTGTTTCAACTCAGTTCATCATCAAAACCATCAACTACTGTCCATAAATGATTTCCTCAAATAAAAAACAGACACAAGTTCTTTTAAAAACGTGCCCGATTCCATTCCTCTAACCATTTTAACAATTAAATTGCAATAAAACCATACTATTATAAAACCCGTGCCCATCTCTGATGGTGCAATAAAAAGATATGATGCACGATATCCATAATCATACACAGTGGACAAACAAGACACAATCCTCAATACTTCAAATTGCAATAATCCCGATCAGGCAATTAAAACACACAGTAACAACGCCCATCATTTCAACTTATACCATGTTGTAGGAAACATATAGGCCAATGCATAACACAAGGAATCATGCTCCCAATCAAACCATAAAACAATGCCAAGTTATTAATCCAACTATCACAATAAACAAATGCAACGACTATATACCAATAATTATTTCCGATTGCAACTGTGTAATCAACCCGATCAATAGAGATGAGCCCATAATCAACCACTATTAATACCACCCAACAACTATAACAGTCAACCAAATAACCAATAGAATACAACTGGCTCAATCTATCAAAATCGAGCTCTGAATAATCAAGGGTTCGCTTGGTGGAACCAACACAGGGGGACTGGAGTCGACCATACCAACAACATGTGAGAACCCTTAGAGACAACACAGTGGACATACAAGCATTATAACCCTTAACTCGTATTATAGGGTGAAAGTCTGACCTCATCCAGGAGGGACTATGAACAGAGGAGCAGAGGTTCTTTACTGGCCACAAAACAATACCGAGAACATGCATGGGCCTAACCCTTGTGGTTTCCCCAAAAACTGAATAATGTTGATAGAAATGCAAAGCCAAGGTAATAGAATCCAACCCTAAAGCAAGCCTCTTGGCATAATAGCCATCATAACCAACTGCGCAGATACCAATAACGTAAACGAGCCCACAACTAGGTGGAAACGATATGTAGTGACCCAAGGTGGTTCAAAATCAAATACAACAACCCCATAACACCAAATACGACCGGGTATGGTTACAAGGTTGTGAGAAGATGGCCAGCAAGTCCAAACTGAATGAAACCCTCCAACAAAAACCCATAGGGACAATCAGAGAGCCATCACGACTTCCTTCATACAGAATAGTAAATGAAATCGTGACTTCAACCATCCAGTTTTCCATTTTCAACGAATACCACACAAACAACCATTCCAGAGAAACACCATGAGTTCACACAATTGCTAGATTTAAGAAAAACACAGACCAATACATCACTGAGCCAATACTTATTTCATAAAAAGAGCGAGTTCATGGATGGCGAAAAAAACATACCTGTAACCAAATGGCCTTAAAAATGTGAGCTTGGTTGAGTTGTTTCTTCCTCGCCTGAATATCAAATCTTAACCACAACGAAAATCAATTGAACAATAGTCAAGCTAGGGTGACGGCTAGTGGGGGAAGTATGGAGTGACGTGCAGTAAGTGCACATCGCTTCCATCCTCTCCTCATTCAATTACGTAGTACATTCCATCCAACCAACATTAACCCATTCCATTAATCCATTGCATTGAAACTAACATCCATTGTTTTCCAAATGCGCCACCCGATATCATATTAACCATTGCCAAAACATACCATAACGTATATCAAGTGCGCCTTCATATAACTCAATAACATTGTATAGCTACTAACATTGCTAGTTAGGACTAACATCAACCCTTTTAAATTTCAAATGCATATAATATAGTATAACATAGTTTGGTTCTTCTTTCTCATATATTTTTTTCATATTGCTTTTCCATTGCTCTTATTTTCTGTTACTAACATGTAACTTGTGCAGGTGTGATTGAATCAAGGTGCCAATAACAATTGTAATAATAGTTAACATAATCCATCATGTAATTTAGAGTCTAGAGCAACATAACCAACACATAACATGCATTATCCATCTGCCATTTGTCGCAAATAGAACCAACATTTCATCATCAATCATTTAGAACCCTGTAAGCAGTGTCGAACAACAACATAAATATCAGATAAGAACCTCATCTGATCCTCCAAGCTATAAGGGGGTCCCACCTACTAGTATCATATATATCATTAGCTTTTAAATAATAGGCTTTAGCAATACTTTGCGGGCGAAATCCTCGTTGCGATTTTTATCGTCAACAAACTGGTGACTCCACAGGAAAATTTGTTTTTAACAGATTTAGAACTCAAAACACATGGTTTTGCAGACCAAGAACAACATATCGAGAATATATAATCAAGAAGATTATGCAACAGGTGGAAGTGGGCGGATTTAATGGAAAAATGACAGGGAATTTGGGAATAACTCATGAAAAATGTTAAGTATGAGGGGGTATATCCCTATATGCATAATCATTCAACCATAATCTGCTCTTTACTTCAAGGAGAAAAATTATGGACTTGCTCTTTTAAATTCTCAAATGGGTGAAGAAATGGAATGCAAAAGCGGGAGATAACCAATTTCTCTATAAGACAACAGTGAAGGCAGATAACAAATTCAATTATGTTTCCAGGGTGAACATCGTAACAACTGTGTAAGCTTGATTGTTATTGACTAAAAATATCTTGTAAGAATGTTACTGTGGCGGAACTGATCCAACATCTTATTCTTGACCAAAATCAACTAAAAGATGAAAAAGCAATAAAATCATGACAAACTTAAGATTACAAAATTTAAAACAGCAGAAAATAAAATGACAGAATTGTAAAAGCAGCCGGAAGCTTATAAAAAAAGAAGCATAAATCAAACTATTGTAAAAGCAGAAATGAAAAACAGTGAAAAAATGAAAGCAGAGCTAGACTACTAATATACATAAAATCCAAATAGCGTTAAAATTTTTCAAGTTGGTTCCACGTAATGTTTCAAGTGAGAACTGTTAGTGCTGTAGGAGAATAATCACCCCTGTAAATATTTTAGAATGTAAGAGTTAGTACCCAGGACAAAAGCGATTTTGAGAGGACCCAGCCATATTTTTTGAAACTTTGAGACAATTGATAGTCCTTTAGAGTATGTGATTAGATCATCAAGGTAAACATGAATAATCTTACCGATCAAATCGTTGAAATTTATTTGCATAGATCCTTTAAAAGTGGTACTTGTAACAGATAAGCTTGAAGGCATACGTTCATAAGTCAAGGTAACCCAATGAGTAATAAGGGTGGTTTTGTATGCATCTACCCTTTTTACCTTGATTTGATTGTAACAAAAAAAACTCTCAAGTAAGGGCATCATCTGTGACCTTACAACTTGCCGCATAATCATTTTCATATTAGGGGGAGGGAAGGGATCTTTCGTAATAACCTGATTGCATGTGAAAAAATTAATGCAGAAGCTAATATGATCAGTGACCTTCAAAACATGAACTAATTTGGAAACCCACTCAAGGTACTTGACCGGAAGGGTGATTCCAGCTTTTAAGAAATTTTCCAACTCCCTTCGAATAGTTGCTTCCAATGCAGGTTTGATAGGTCTTTGTTTTTGCCTAACTTGTTTTATGACTTCCTTGATGGGGATGGAACGATGTATAAGACCAAGATCAAAACCACGAATATCCTCATAAGACCAAGAAAAAACATCTTGAAATTCACCAAGTAGCTTGACAAACTTCATTTTTTCTTCATTAGAACATTGGGCACCTATTTTAACATTCTTTGGAGATTCGGGTGTCCCAATGTTCAAGGAGATGGTTTCAACCACCTTCCTTTTCGATTCCTATTCTTTCTGTTTCTCTTTATTTCCTACATCACTCGATGAAAACGAACTCTCTAGAGGAGTCAAGCCTTTATGAATCTTGTTATCTTCTATGGATATGCTTTCCTTGAGCTTATAGAGTTCATTTTGAATGAAAGCACAGATTCTCTCCTCACTAGAGAAGACATGCCAAGATTCTATATTGTCAGGGATATGTGGACGATGTAGAGATTGAAAAGTATAATCAGGTCAATGTGGAAAAAGTTGTCGATTAGGAGAGGCTGCAAAAATAGCTAACCGATTAACCATTGAGTTCAATTCCCTCTTAACATGAGTGATGTTGAAAGATAATAGGTTCGAGATAAGTGCCCAAACAGTTTGGGTGTATCGTTTCATCAACTTGTTGCTAGGAGAGTAAATGTTATGTACAAGGTTCACAACTGTTGGTCACTATAATTGCTTAATTAATTTAAACAATCAAGTGCTACATAAATTGTCAACCCAGGGAAGTCTGTTATTTCAAAGGTAACCACACACTATATATGCTCAATTCCAAAAGCAACCTATAGTTGTAGTAAAGAAAACTTATATCAATCACACTTGCCTTGGATGGACTGAAGTTCTAGCTGGAATTACAGAAAAACAATCTACTTATTACAGAGCTTAAAGAGATGATTAATCTAAAGAATCCTGGATTACATTAAAATAACAACTGCAACAGGAAAGAACAACTATTCTGTAACCAGAGAATAGGACCCTATTCCCAAGCAGGAACTTCAGTACTTTGTTTCTGATTAACACACTTTCATGAACTCATTAATGCAGTGAAGGCTAACTATTTTAACAGAGAACATGACTCCTAATTCCTTCCCTTAAGCAGGAACCTTCAGTACCAGTCTCTGATTAACACACTCATGAAAATAAATGAAAGCTGACTACTTCTAACAGAGAACATGACTCCTAATTCCCTCCCTTAAGCAAGAACCTTCAACACTAGTCTCTGATTGGCACACTCATGAAAATAAATGAAAGATGACTACTTCTAACAGAGAACATGACTCCTAATTTCTTCCCTTAAGCAGGAACCTTCAACACCAGTCTCTCATTGACACACTCATGAAAATAAATGAAAGCTGACTACTTCTAACAGAGAACAGGACTCCTGATTCCTTCCCTTAAGCAGGAACCTTCAGTACTAGTCTCTGATTAACACACTTCTTCAAATTCATCACACAGGATGAGCATAAACCATATGAAAACAATGTAACGTTCAGTATGACAGAGTTCAATAGTGTTTCAGCAAAGCAGAATTCATTAAAGTAGTGTTTTAGCAAAACGAAAATTAATCAAGGCATAAACAGAAATCACACTAACACACTATAAAACTAACGGGTGAATCTTGTGAAGAAGGTGGGCCCTCCTTTCTCACAAGATTCCCCTAAGACGAGGAGACTAGAGAAGGATGCTCAAAACAGTCTTTTATTCATCTATCAGTGTATCATATTACAATCTGAAAATGAAGTATGTCCTTCTCTGTGAAACTTTCTTAGTACAAAAACTGGTGATCCCTTCGAATGATGATTTCCTCTTATTAAAGAGGGAATCCCTTCGATACAATTGATCAAAAATTACAGATGTATATCTGAGTCCTATTCTTAGTCAGATCGACTTTCTAAACCGGAATGCTATTACAACAGAATATCTGAGTCCTATTCTTAGTCAGATCTGAGTCCTAGTCTCCCACAACAGAATGCTATATCTGAGTCCTATTCTTAGTCAGATCTGAGTCCTAGTATCCCACAACAGAATACTATTACAAGTGCTGAATGAGGTGTTGATGTTACGGCTGGAGTAACAGTTCTTCCTTGTTGCTGCTGTTGCATGCTGTTTCGACATCGCAAATCGTGGGCTGTTTCAGCCACGAGATTTGCGCTCTGACTGTTTCAGCACTTCTCAGGTAGCAGCGATGGTTGATGCTTGGCTCACGGTGTGGCTGTTGTAGTCAATCTATGTGAGTTGCTGTTGACCACTAACTGTGTAACGACTTCCATGTGTTTCAGCATCGTTTACCATAGACTGTGTAACAACTTCTTTTGTGTTTCAGCATCGTCGACCATGGACTGTGTAACAACTTCTGTGTTTCAGCATCGTCGACCAAGGACATCGTCTACCATGTGTAACAGCCTCCTTAGCATCTTCGACCATGGAATGTGTAGCGGCTTCTGTGTTTCAGCATCGTCGACCATGGACTGTGTAACAACATTATCGACCATGGACTGTGTAACAACTTCTGTGAATTGCTGTTTCAGCAAGAGGCCTCAAATGCTAATCTGCAGTTTGAACTGTTTCAGCACTTATACATTTCTAATCAATGGTTAAGTACGAGAGTAATGTGAAATTATATGCAAAATAGATTAAACGTATAGTAAAGAGAAGAGACGTTATATACCTTGGGAAAGATAGGATAAAGTGATAATATGAGTTTAAATGTGAGTGATCTAGAGTGTAATGGTGGAAAAAAGTATGGGCAAAAAGGTACATTGTGTGGTCCTAACAACAAGAAGCTCGAAATCTCCAAAATTTGAAAGGTGACCACAACCAATATTATAGGTGTTTACAATGCCTAATAATAAATCTTTGAATTCAGTGACATTATTTGTGCAAGCAAACTCCAACCTGTAAGAAAAGTTATGAATTTTCCCAACATGAGAGTACAAGATTATGCCAGCTTCGTTATCTTCACTAGAGCATGAACCACCGAAGTGCATGTGCCACATTCCATCATCTAAATCAATCTGTTCCAAGGGGATATTATCTTCCTCATAAAAAATGGAATACACCCCTAGGTCCTCTTCGATATAGTTCACAATAGGTTGTGGAACACTTTCTATGTAAGGTGAAATCCTTCCCTCTCTAAGGACTATAATGTTTTTTCCATTTCGAGGAACGGATAAGTGTGTCCCAACGAGTGAGAGGTATCCACCCATCAAATATTGCCAATCTCTTCCCAAGATGATTGAGTAATTGCTTACTGGCATGCCAATTACCTGAATGCTAAGGGTTGTCCTTATTTCAGGGTATGTGCACAAAACTAAAGTCACATCTTTAATCTCAGCCTCGTTATGAAAGTATGCCTCACAGAGGAGGTGCTGATTCCTAGTAGAGGCTTCTGCAAATTTTTTGACAAAATCTATTGGGTGTAGTACTGCATGGGGTCTTCCCTCTGTGATTGATTTGATCTGAAACCATGTAAGTCGTTCCATAAGGAACAATGAGTAATTACAAGATGGTTTCCTGGTAGCCAATAGCTTTTGTACCAAGTCAAATACCAGGGCCAATCTACCTTTCAACTCTTTGTTCTGTTTCTTAAGGGCTCGAGCTTCCTGGTGTTGGTCACTATAATTGCTTAATTAATTTCAAACAACCAAGTGAAACATAAATTATCAACCCAGGGAAGTCTTTTGTTTCAAAGATAGCTGCGCACTATATATGC
>ML805670.1:265123-296694 GCA_009831015.1 Picea engelmannii
TCTTTCTGCATCATCTTAAATAGCTCCTCCCTCTTTTCTCTTGTTCGACAGTAGTCCTGGTATTTGTTCAGGAATTTCTGTTTCATTTGGTCCCATGTTGTGATTACATGGCCTCCAAGACTCATAAACCATCTTAGTGCATTTCCTTTTAATGTCGATGGAAATAGATTTAATTTTTGAGCATTGGAAACGTAATCATAACTTCTGCATAATATATCAAACTCAAAAAGGAATTCATCAGGGTCTTCTGAAGACAAACCATGAAAATTAGGTAGTTCTGAGAGTGGGATGTTCTTCATGGGGGCTACCCCTCTAGGAAGATCACCAATAGGAAATCCTAATGTAGAGAAAGAATTTTCATCATTTACCTCTCCTTCAGGACCTGCCTGTTCTTCGTGATGCAATTCTTCATTGTACTCATCCATGTTTTCTTCTGTCTGCTCCCCTGCTGCGCTTGCTCCATCCTTAATGTTTCCTGCTGGCTTCTAGACTGTCTCAGGACTCCAAACTTCTTTCCCTGTTTCAAAGTTTTATTGAAATGAAGGCTGGGACTTTTGTTTCCGAAGGTTTGGTCGTTGAGCAGCAGATTCAGACTTTGATATAATCTCGTCAATGTAAGTCTTTCTTCCCTTTTCCTTTTCCCTTACCACCTGTAGGGTCAATATCTTTGGGGTCTCCGTGTCCTTTCATGCAATCTTTTTATCTGAAAAATCATAAGTGCTTTTGAAATCTAAAATTACCTTCCCCGACAATGGCGCCAAAATGTTGGTCACTATAATTTCTTAATTAATTTAAACAATCAAGTGCTACATAAATTGTCAACCCAGGGAAGTATGTTATTTCAAAGGTAACCATGCACTATATATGCTCAATTCCAAAAGCAACCTAGAGTTGTAGTAAAGAAAACTTATATCAATCACACTTGCCTTGGATGGACTGAAGTTCTAACTGGAATTACAGAAAATCAATCTAATTGCAGAGCTTAAAGAGATGATTAATCTAAAGAATCATGGATTACATTAAAATAACAACTGCAACAGGAAAGAACAACTATTCTGTAACCAGAGAACAAGACCCTATTCCCAAGCAGGAACTTCAGTACTTTGTTTCTGATTAACACACTTTCATGAACTCATTAATGCAGTGAAGGCTAACTATTTTAATAGAGAACAAGACTCCTAATTCCTTCCCTTAAGCAGGAACCTTCGGTACCAGTCTCTGATTAGCACACTCATGAAAATAAATGAAAGCTGACTACTTCTAACAGAGAACATGACTCCTAATTCCCTCCCTTAAGAAGGAAACTTCAACACCAGTCTCTGATTGGCACACTCATGAAAATAAATGAAAGCTGACTACTTCTAACAGAGAAAAGGACTCCTAATTCCTTCTCTTAAGCAGGAACCTTCAACACCAGTCTCTGATTGGCACACTCATGAAAATAAATGAAAGCTGACTACTTCTAACAGAGAACAGGACTCCTAATTCATTCCCTTAAGCAGGAACCTTCAGTACCAGTCTCTGATTAACACACTTCTTCAAATTCATCACACAGGATGAGCATAAACCATATGAAAACAATGTAACGTTCAGTATGACAGAGTTCAATAGTGTTTCAGCAAAGCAGAATTCATTAAAGTAGTGTTTCAACAAAACGGAAATTAATCAAGGCATAAACATAAATCACACTAACACACTATAAAACTAACGGGTGAATCTTGTGAAGAAGGTGGGCCCTCCCTTCTCACAAGATTCCCCTGAGATGAAGAGACTAGAGAAGGATGCTCAAAACAGTCTTTTATTCATCTATCAGTGTATCATATTACAATCTGAAAATGAAGTATGTCCTTCTCTGTGAAACTTTCTTAGTACAAAAATTGGCGATCCCTTCGAATGATGATTTCCTCTTATTAAAGAGGGAATCCCTTCGATACAATTAATCAAAAATTACATATGTATATCTGAGTCCTATTCTTAGTCAGATCGACTTTCTAAACTGGAATAGGATGTCCTAGTCTCCCGCAACATAATGCTATTACAAGTGCTGAATGAGGTGTTGCTGTTACGGCTGGAGTAATAGTTCTTCCTTGTTGCTGCTGTTGCATGTTGTTTCAGCAAAATCGTGGGTTGTTTCAGCCACAGGATTTGCACTCTGACCGTTTCAACACTTCTCAAGTAGCAGCGATGGTTGATGCTTGGATCACGGTGTGGTTGTTGTAGTCAATCTGTGTGAGTTACTGTTGACCACTGACTGTGTAACGACTTCCTTGTGTTTCAACATCGTTGACCATAGGCTGTGTAACAGTTTCCTCTGTGTTTCAGCATCGTCGACCATGGTCTGTGTAACAACTTCTGTGTTTCAGCATCGTCGACCATGGACATCGTCTACCATGTGTAACAACCTCCTTAGCATCGTCGACCATGGACTATGTAGCGGCTTCTGTGTTTCAGCATCGTCGACCATGGACTGTGTAACAACTTCTTGTGTTTCAGCATCGTCGACCATGGACTGTGTAACAGATTATGTGAATTGCTGTTTCAACAACATGCCTCAAATGCTAATCTGCAGTTTGAACTGTTTCAACACTTATACATTTCTAATCAATGGTTAAGTATGAGAGTAATGTGAAATTACATGCAAAACATATTAAACGTATAATAAAGAGAAGAGACGTTATATACCTTGGGAAAGATATGATAAAGTGACAATATGAGTTTAAATGTGAGTGATCAAGAGTGTAATGGTGGCAAAAAGTATGGGCAAAAAGGTACATTGTGTGGTCCTAACAACAACAATCTTGAAATCTGCAAAATTTGAAAGGTGACCACAGCCAAGATTATAGGTGTTTACAATGCCTAATAATAAATCTCCGAATTCAGTGACATTATTTGTGCAAGCAAACTCCAACCTGTAAGAAAAGTTATGAATTTTCCCAACATGAGAGTACAAGATTATGCCAGCTTCGTTATCTTCACTAGAGCATGAACCATCGAAGTGCATGTGCCACATACCATCATCTAAATCAATCTGTTCCAAGGGGATATTATCTTCCTCAGAAAAAATGGAATACACCCCTAGGTCCTCCTCGATATAGTTCACAATAGGTTGTGGAACACTTTCTATGTAAGGTGAAATCCTTCCCTCTCTAAGGACTATACTGTTTTTTCCATTTCGAGGAACGGATAAGTGTGTCCTGTCAAGTGAGAGGTATCCACCCATCAAATATTGCCAATCTCTTCCCAAGATGATTGAGTAATTGCTTACTGGCATGTCAATTACCTGAATGCTAAGGGTTGTCCTTATTTCAGGGTGTGTGCACAAAACTAAAGTCACATCTTTAATCTCAACTATTGTTGTTTGTTGTAGACTATTATAAGAGAGCATGATCCTGGTGTTTTCATTTGTACAGGACAATCCTAGATTCCATAATAATATTCAACATCAAAATTGGGCCTGAACTGCCATCAATAAGGCAATAATGGGCGATCTTATCCATAATCTTTAGAGAAATATAAAAGGGGGATTTTTTACAGGGTATGTAAAGTTATGTACACCTACTTTATTTACAGATGAATATTCGTCATTCACCTCTTCAGAGAGGTTGGTTAGAATGGAAACTTTTCCTTCCATGAATGATTTTAGACGCCTTTGTTGTTCAGGGATGCCAACCATGTCCAGAAGGGTGTGTTAGAACAAGATTTTCCTCACCCTATGCATTCTTGCAAAGAGGGCCTTACTCCATTTCCCTATGCAGACTTACTTTCCCTAATTGATAAATCCAGAGACAAAATAAATATTTTTCCACTTGTACGCACCTTGCAAGTTATACAACATGCGTATACGCTGGCTGCTCCACTACAACCCGTGTACATCGAGATTTGTGCCAGAAAATAAAAAATAAATGTCGGGATTCCATGTCACGATAGATGATCTCTGATCCTTGGCCTTCCATATACTAGAAACGTTCCGACTCAGCCCTTCAGTTGCATTTTGAAGGCTATAAAGAAGCCAATTCCAAGCTATGGTAAAGGAGAGAGAATTCAACTTTAAGAGCAAAGTTACTCTAGAGCAATTATTACTTCATTATTGAGTCTGCATCCCTTTATCGTTTAAGTTTGAGCACAATGTTCATCCCCCAAGCTCTTCCCTTATTGATGGAGAACCTCTTTGTCTCCCTTATATGAGCTTGCCTTTTGTGGAGGAATGAAGTGGTGGAGGCCCAGTTGGAAGGAACTCAGTTTCTTGGTTCTGAACCGTGACGATACGGAAGTCTGTAATGTTTTCACTTATGCTGATCATTTATTAATAGAAATACTCCTTTCCCGTCCAATTGATATCTTGAAAATATATGTATTATGATCCATTGGCATGTTTGTTTTGTATATTGATGGATTATGCTATCTAATGTGCTAACCTGTTATATTATCACTATATGCTTGCTTTGCTTGTTTGTTGAGAACTTGTTGCAGGTATAAAGCTTTGGGTCGGAGTGCTCAACGATGGACATCATCAAATGTTTGGACGAGGTAGGCCTCTTTATTACCTCCTTTGCATGTTAGTTTATATAGCATATGTTGGAATTGATTCGATTTCTATAGTCACTCCTGTCTGTTATGGTTCACCCTAGCCATAGAGAGATTTTCCTCGCAACAGGGTGGCATATGCTTTGATGTTGGCCAACTGATTCTAAATATTATATTTGGAATAGGGAAGAGGGGAAATTGTTCCTTGTCTATCAGGAACCTTAGGAACCTGAACCGTAGCAATTGGTGGTGATGATCTTGGGCTTGAAGAATTGCGGGGAGGATCATATTTTCCTTTGGGAGCGTAGGATTTTTTCCTAGTATTGATGATCATGACATCTTCTAGCTCTGCAAAATCTAGGACAACGATGGTAGTTTCTGGTCTGTTACCAAAGATCTTATCTCTAGCACTCTTCCTTACCTCACACGTGGCTTCCTCATGGTGCTCGCAAAAGTTACACCAACTTCGAGGCATGATAACTTTAGGATGAAAATTATTTTCAATTGGGTTTCTAAAGAGGGGTGCAGAAGAGGATGAAGCTCCAGGGGTGAGAGGGGAGACAGTCCCCTTTCTCTCATACACTATCATATGTTTATTCATATCTTGTACTAGCTGTAAGAGGGCATACATGTCTGTTTGTTTAACTGATTCTCCCTGGGGTAGACCTGTTCTTTCGAGCTGTTCTTCATACTCTAAACAAGTATAAAGAGCGGAACCAAAGTTATCAATGGACTTTTCCTCAAGCCTATGATGATAGGGGGAAGGTAATGCATTGTAGTAATGAATGAAAGCAACTTGATTATGAGGTCGAATGAGTTCAAGGATTTGATTGTATAACTTAGTGAAATGCAAGTTGAAAGACTTGATGGTCTCACCATCCTTATAGGCAATGTTATTGTACTCCCGTAACTGCTCGCCTGGGATTTTAGATTTCCCATAGGTGGATCTGAACCAATAATCTAACTCCTCCCAAGTAGACAAAATCTTAGGAGGAAGGTCAAAGAAATTGATTGCAACCTTTGCTTCCAAGGAATTGACGAATAAGCGCATGCAAGTATCATTGCCATTTGCTCCTATGTTGTGTCAAGCATTAGAAAATGCCACCAGGTGTTCATTTGTAGTGACAATGTTATTTCCCAAAAACCTAGGGAGATTCTCTTTGAATTTAGGAAGTGGACGAGTAGCAGGTGCTAGGTTAAGAGGAGATGACACATGCCACGATGTGGTTGTGGCGTCTTCTTGAAACTGAAAAAGCCCATACTTTTTAATGACTTTGGTGGGATTTGTGGTAGACTGGATAGGGATATGGTGGCTATATAGGCTACCAATCAATTTCGAAGCTGAAGACTGCGAGGAGGACCCACTTCCAGTGCCACCAGAGCCATCACTAGATGCCATCTTGTGGATGATAGGTGAGGGAGAGAAAGACAAACTGGATGAATCAGACAAAGTTCTCCTTAGAGCACTTTGTTGGGTTGATAACACAACGTTACTTCTTCCTATTTTAGCAATAGGATTAATTTCAGGTGATAAGCCTCTTCTTCTTCTAGAAACACGAGAGTCTAAGGACATGAAAGTAAGGTCAAAACTAAAGGAACAAGAAGGTTACTGCTGATTTCAAGGTTGTCCACATTTAGCTTCCCAACGTTCTTGGGCACTAATATCTCGTTCAATTGCTTCCCATGAATGATTAAGATCAACATGAGTATTGGCAGTGTCTAAAATGGTGTTGAACAAATTCAAAGCAATGCTGGTCTGATATTGAAGACCGGGCTCAATATTGGGATGCCTTGCAACATGCATAATCATTAAGAAATAAAACAGTCAAGAATAAATATGAGAAAAAATAGATGTATTCGATGCTAATCAAGCATAAAAATTAACCGGAGATATATTGAATATCTCCCCAGTATGGTCGCCAAATAAATGTTGAGGAAAAGATATGAAATGATCTTACTCAAACATTTTCATATCCTGCTTGGCTAAAGCAAGATAGACGAGAATATCACCCTATGTTTATAGCCAACAAAATTGATATCCTAATTCACAAGTATGGTTTACAAGTGCTTAGGCTGTTTTTTTATAAATAAAAGCTTGCTGAAAAAATCATTATTTATGTAATTTTCTAAACATATCAGATGCTGAAATAAATATAGAGACATAAGTAAAGACACCAATTCAATAATCAAAACAAATGAGACATAAATAAATCCTTTATTTCATTCCAATTCATCAAAGAATCGTTCTCTTTACAAAATTTCCCGAGGAAGTTTTGGACCAAAGTCAAACTTAGACGTCCTCGATGAAACATACAAAAAGACTTCTGACAGAAAATAAAAAAACTGAACTTTAAAAGATGGATCAACTTGCCACAAATTGCTGCCCACTCGACTCTGCACAATAGCCTTTGTCAGTCATGAAATCTAATTCACAAACATACAAGTCTACACAGACTATCAAAGATAGATCAACACCTTTGAAAAAAATTTGTTTGAATGATGTGATTCAACCTTGAATCTTGCTGTCTACAATAGGACCCTACTATCATAAAAAAGGATTAGGCTTCTAATGAATTAATGAATGAATGAAAACTAAATTATCTCAACAAAAACTCAAAGAGCAAACCTTAGTATGCTTCTCCTTCTATTCTCCTCTTGTTCCTCCCTTTCCTTTTGCCTTTAAGCAAATTATAATTGGTTGAAGTAGTTGAACTACTTCATTAGTTAAGTTAACTAAAAATTCAACCACTTTTTAGTTAAGGGGGAAAAGTAATAAATCATAATAAGGGTTTTTAAATAATAATAACTAGTAGGTGGGACCCCTTGTGACTCCCTTTATCGTTTAACAATCAGAACACAACTAGTTAGTTAAACAAAACATCCCTCCTTGTGACTCTCATCATCACATTCATATTTGACAATTTATCTCAATGATATTTGAAACAATTTCCAAAATATATTACTCATATATCCAAAAATAATATGATGTCCAAAATTTTAGAAGTCAACTGCTCTCAACAATTAATAAATAAAAAACTTAAAATCCATATTTCCCACTCTGGGAGGCAATCCTTCCCTTGTTGCTGCTGTCACCTTTTGATCTCTCTGAATCTGACTTAGGCTATGTGGAGCCTTTAGGCCTAATCTCACTGATCACATGAGAGCAATCGTCCCTCAAATGCATGCAGGAGGACACAGATTTATCAGAGCCATTGGAGGGTGAAGAAGGGGCAACAATGGCTTTTCCTTTGTTAGGGGCATGGTGGGCCTCAATTTTCAACCTTTTTCTTGCATGGGAAAATTGAACTGGTGAGTGGTTAGGGGTAGCTTAGACAATTTGATTGATAGGTGGGGGAGCAAATAAAGACAAGTTAGGCCAGTCATGATGTTGGGAGACTGCCAGGTGGACAATATCTTGCCATCCATAATTTTCTGGAACTTCAGGTTGCAATGAGACATGAGGAGGCACGGGGATACCGGGGACCTGTGGGGCTTGGAAGGGAGGCCTTTCAGGCCTAGGTTGGACCACTCCTTTCCCAATCCAATTAAAAAACCCAACTTGAAATAGTTGGCCTAACTCTTGCGAGTCTGCATCAAAGTGTATGGAAAATCTTGGCCTTCTAGGGCCCCTTTTCCAATTATCTCTCCCTTGGTTACCTCTGCCATGGATACCTCTGCTGAAAAAGCTCATTCCTGTATGCGTAATTGATTAGCAAATAGTTTCTTTAACAACCATACAAGACAACTCTTTTTAAAATATGAAATAAAATTTGGCTCAACAACATATCATACTCATGGAATCCAATCCATACAAATTGTTTAATAGTTGCAATGAGCAGGGGGTGAACAAAAGGTTTTGGGATATGCGAGGGGTTGTATTGAGTGAAAAATGTTAAAATGAGGGGGAAAATATCATGATTACTGCTCACAGACAACAAACAATCAACTGTAATGTAAACCAAAGAATATATCACTGTAATCCATCCTTGCGATCTTAAACTATTACAATATAGAGTTTCCTTTAATTGTAATTAAATTTTGGGAACAGGGAGTGGATAATGAATATTGGAAGGTGAGGGGATTGTAATTAGCGAAAAGTCAAATAATGGTAGGGGAAAAGTCCAGATACTCTTTGAAAAGTTAATTAAGTAATCCATAAAATAGTTCTATATTCAAAACCACTATACCAACACCAATTAACAATTACTGTGGTCAATTTAACCATTACTATGTTTTAAACTTGCTCACTGTCCACATTTAAATTTTTAACATTTTTGATTAACACAATGTCATTATACTAAAAAAAAAATACCTTCCAAACAACCTGTATAAGAATCCTGGTTCTTCTCACTTCTTCCATTTAATATTTAAAACAAATTCCAATGAACAGACAGTCATTTGTTTCAACTCTGTTCAACATCAAAACCATCAACCACTGTCCATAAATTATTTCCTCAAATCAAACACAGACACAGGTTCTTTTAAAAACGTGTCCGATTCCATTCCTCTAACCAATTTAAAAATTAAATTGCAATAAAACCATAATATTATAAAACCCGTGCCCATCTTTGATGGTGCAATAAAAATATACGATGCATGATATCCATAATCATATGCAGTGGACAACCAAGACACAATCCTCAATACTTCAAATTGCAATAATCCCGATAGGGCAATTAAAACACACAGTAATAGCGACCATCATTTCAACTTATACCGTGTTGTAGGAAACATACATACCAATGCATAATGAAAGGAAGCATGCTCCCAATCAAACCATAAAACAATGCTGAGTTATTAATCCAACTGTCACAATAAACGAATGCAGCGACTATATACCAATAATCATTTCTGATTGCAACTGTGTAATCAACTCGATCAATAGAGAGGAGCCCATAATCAACCATTGTTAATAGCACCCAACAACTATAACAGTCAACCATATAACCGATAGAATATAACTGGCTCAATCTATCAAAATCGGGCTCTGAATAATCAAGGGTTCGCTCGGTGGAACCAACACAGGGGGACTGGAGTCGACCATGACAACATCAGGTGAGAACCCTTCGAGACAACATGGTTGACATACAAGAATTATAACGCTTAACTCATATGATAGGGTGATAGTCTAACCTCAGGCAGAAGGGACTATGAACAGAGGAGCAGAGGTTCCTTATTGGCCACAAAACAATATCGAGAACACGCATGGGCCTAACCCTCATGGTTTTGAATAATGGTGATAGAAATGCAGATCCAAGGTAATAGAAACCAACCCTAAAGAAAGCCTCTTGGAATAATAGCCATCATAACCAACGGTGTAGATACCAATAACATAAATGAGCCCACAACCAGGTGGAAACGATATTCAACGATCTGAGGTGGTTCAAAATCAAACACAACAACCCAATAACACCAAATACGACCGGGTATGGTTACAAGACTGTAAGGAGATGACCATCAAGTCCAAACCAAATGAAACCCTCCATAAAAAACCCATAGAGACAATCAGAGAGCCATCACAACTTCCTTCATACATAATAGTAAATGAAATTGTGACTTCAACCATCCAATTTTCCATTTGCAATGAATACCAAACAAACAACCATTCCAGAGAAACACCATGAGTTCACACAGTTTATAGCTTTAAGAAAAACACAGACCAATACATCATCGAGCCAATGTTTATTTCATAAACAGAGCGAGTTCATGGATGGCGAAAAAAACATACCTGTAACCAAATGGCCTTAAAAATGCGAGCTTGGTCAAGCCGTTCCTTCCTTGCTTGAATACCAGAGTTTAACCTCGGTGAAAATCAATTGAACAATAGCCAAGATAGGGTGACGACCAGTGCGGGAAGTATGGAGTGACGTGCAGTAAATGCATGTCGCTTCCATCCTCTCCTGATTTAATTATGTAGTACATGCCAACCAACCAACATTAACCCATTCCATTAATCCATTGCATCGAAACTAAAATCCATTGTTTGCCAAATGCTCCACCCGATATCATATTAACCATTGCCAAAACATACCATAACGTATATCAAGTGCGCCTTCATATAACTCAATAACATCGTATATCTACTAACATTGCTAGTTAGGACTAACATCAACCCTTTTAAATTTCAAATGCATATAGTATAGTATAACATAGTTTAGTTCCTCTTTCTCGGATTTTTTTTTTCATATTGCTTTTCCATTGCTCTTATTTGTTGTTACTAACATGTATCTTGTGCAGGTGTGAATGAATCAAGGAACCAATAGAAATTGTAATAATAGTTAACATAAGCCATCATGGAATTTAGAGTCTAGAGCAACATAACCAACACATAACATGCATTATCCATTTTCCATTTGTCCCAAATAGAACCAGTATTTCATCATCAATCATGTAGAACCCTATAAGAAGTGTCGAACAACAGCATAAATATCAAATAAGAACCTCATCTGATCCTCCAAGCTACAAGGGGGTCCCACCTACTAGTATCATATATATCATTAGCTTATAAATAATAGGCTTTAGCAATACTTTGCGGGCGAAATCCTCGTTGTGATTTTTATCATCAACAATCATCTTGTCCAATTAGCCTATTTCTTTCAATGTAGCAATGCAGATAATACAATGGACATGAAGGTAAGTTGGTATGTGGAAATACATGTAAAAAAATAAATACAGTTCTATTTATTTCAATGTAGCAGTACAAAAAATACAGTTGACATGAAGATAAGTTATTATGTAGGAAGATATGTAGTATCTACATATTATAAATTAGGTGCAAAGAAATATAATACATATACAAACAATAAATGAAATACAAAACAATGGAATATTAAATAAGGGTATAAGCATGCACCTTTGTATGTCTTCTTTTACATTTGTGGTTAAGAGTCCTTCGTCTTCTCCAGTTATTTTGTTTGTTTCAATGTGGGAACACACAAAATACAATGAACATGAATGTAAGTTGGTATGTAAGGGAAAACAAGTAATATGCACATACAATAAATGAGAATCAAAGGAATAGAGTAAAATATAGAGTTAGAAGCATGCACCTTTGTTTTTCTTGATCCATGATTGTGGTTATATAGAATTTTTTCTGGCCAAAATATATTACAAGCCATAAAATATTAAGAAGTTGGATGATCCTAGCTGAATGATTGGTTTTGTGCAAAAAAGTATCCATATATGCTTTGAGACATCGAAATATGATTTTGTAATATTCTTGATGTATATTTCATAATTCAAGTACAAGACAAATTGTATCATGGTCAAACCGGTATGTGTCTAAGATAAAGAGGGTGTATTGTGAAATGGGCAGATTTGACCATACATGGTCAATAAGTGCATTTTGTACATGCTTTATCTTGTCCAAAAGAAAGTGGAGATTGTAATTGCACATGTAATTTTCCAATTCTTTTGTTATGACACTATTTTGTAGCATGTTGACATTGAAGTCTCCTAGAATGATAATGGTTTCATTCAGATGTAAATGGTGTAATGCATTTGAAACAACATTCATTATGTTGGGAAATGTTGCATGCAGAGCAGAATAGAGATTCAATATTGCAATTTGCAATCCACGAAAAATTACTCTTGCTATCACCATCTCAACATTTTTTTTTCGAAATGCATATGATCCAAAATTGTTATATGTTTTTTCACTAATATCATCACTCCATGCATAATGTAACTTGATATGCAATTGTGATTTGGAACTTTCTTGTTTTGCATGCATAATGTCATGTATGTTTCTTGCAAGCACAAAATATCAGATTTCATTGTGTCATAGTCATTGAGTATATCATTCATATGTGCATTTAAGCTGTGCGTGTTAAGTGAGAGAATTGATACATATGAGTTTGTTTGTATGGATTGGTAATCATATTGTAGATGCCATTTTTCACTAGTACGAAGGCGTTGCATCTCAATATCGACTTTATGTTTGACTTTGAAGTTATCTTTTGTAATAGCACTTACAAAATAACAATTCTATTTATCATGTGGGAGGATACTCCGAAATCAACATTAATGTTTGGACCCGACTCGTTTTGTGTTTTATCTTCATCCTTTACCCAAGATTTACATTTTAGGTCCTGGAACTTTCTCTTTATAACTTACTGAAATATGTCACCGATAAAGATGGATAATTCCTGAGAATGGTGTGCAATTTTGTTGTAGCTTGGTTACCTTTGTATCATACTTATCCCTTCTACATCTACCTGCAATTTTCTTTTACAAGAACATTTTGTAAAGGCATGTAGGTACTCATTCCTGAGCAAGTTGGGAATGTCATCGAGGGCATGGTGGGAAGGCTAAAGAATTTCCTTATTCGATTGAGGTGTTAAATTTCCACTTCGTCACATAAGGAAAAGGATCGGGATTTGTAATGCTAGAAAAAATGACAGCTGGCGTTGTGCAGACAACATTGACATACACATGGTGTAGAGTTTGGCGAAAAAATTGGAGGAAAATTTAAGAGCAGGAGGAAAAGATATGCCAACCTCCATGGAAAGTCTGCAAGATATGAATGATGAATAAATACCTAAACATTCTTACTTGCAAACTGTAAATAGTAAACAATAAAGAATGAATACGATTGAAACTCACTCGTCAATGATGAATGAAATAATCGTAGGTCCAATTGCGAGTGCAGAATTTCAACCCTGCAAGTGCAACAACAGGTCCTGGAATTACCCAAGATTTGCATTTCAGGTCCTGGAATTTTTTCTTTATAACTTACTGAAATATGCCACTGATTAAGATGGACAATGCCTAAAAATGGTGTGCAATTTTGTTGCAGCTTCGTTACTGCTGTATCATACTTATCCCTTCTAGACATACCTACAGTTTTCTTCTACAAGAACATTTTGCAAAGGCAATAACATTGACATCATCTTTTCATGTGAAAGACACAGGTTCGATTCCCGTAGGGGATAGGTAGGTAATCATTCCTGGATAAGGTGGGAATATCATCGAGGGAAGGTGGGAAGGCTAAATAATTTCCTTATTCAATTGAGGCATTAGATTTCCACTTCGTCACATACGACAAAGGACCGAGATTTGTAATGCTAGAAAAAATGATAGTCGGAGTTGTGCAGACGACATTAGCATGCACATGGTGCAGAGTTTGGGGAAAAAAATGGAGTAAAATTTAAGAGCAAGAGGGAAATATATGCCAACCTCTATGGAAAGTCTGGAGGATAAGAATGATGAATAAATACTTAAACATTCTTACTTGCAAACTGTAAACAATAAACAATAAACAACGAATATGAATGAAACTATGGTATTGAAACTTACTCGTCAATGATGAACGATAGAATCACAGGTCCAATTGTGGGTGCAAGAATTGAACCCTGCAAAGCGCAAAAACAACTCCAACTGTGGGTGCATGACTCCAACCTTGCAAAGTTGAAGCAAAAAAATGCAAGCAACAAGCAACAAACCAATGAGAAAGCACCAACAGGTCTAACTGCAGGTGCAAGACTTCAATGTTGAAAATTTGAACCAAACAACAACAAGTAACAACCAACGAACCAACAAACCAGTGAACAAGCAGCAACCAGTGAACCAATAAAGAATATATGTATCTTCAATGATGACTAAATTGCATTCCAAACATAGAAGAAATATGGAACATATGATGACTATGAGAGTGGCGGTGGACAACAATATTGCCCAAATTCACTGCAAGATTGAATGGAAAAATTGGAGGAAAAATGTACTCTGACAGGCCTATTTAAGTAAGCATTTAAGGTTGTCAGGCCTGTTTAAGGACCTCACGCTATGTAAACATTTAAGGTTGTCAGGCCCGTTTAAGGACCTCGTGCTATGTAAACATTTAAGCTGTCAGGCCTATTCAAGTGCCGCAAAAAGAGTGTCAATGCTCAAAACTTTCGCTATGTAAACATTTCAATAAAAATAAAAAAATTCAAAAAGAGCATTGACGCTCAAAACTTTGGATATCTAAACATTTAAAACATTGGGAATAACAAATCTGGCAATAAGACTTCGAATCTATTCTCCAATGAGATGATGACAAATAATTATTTTTTATTATATAAAAAATAATGCTTTCTATTCTCTAGTTCTAACAATAGAGATTGTGCAAAAAATTATAGTCAAAGGGCAAGTTAATATGAAGTCAACTATTTATCGATCGCTATAGTCCCTCTACGCCTTCAGCAGGGACTAATAAGAATATTTTTCCTTTATTTTCAAACTCCATGGTAAATAAAATACGAGTCTTTTTCCTTTATTTTCAAATTTGCTCCATGTTGACAATGTGATGGATATAGAGGGAATGTGAGAAATATAAAAAGGAAGGTTTGCATGCACGATACGTTGTTGAAAGGACATGGTGTTGAAAGAGAAACTTACAACTCAAGGATTTGGAGTTTACATGCCATCTCTAGAACACCTTAAGATTTTGGACTTTACATAGTGTCTTTGGAACACCTCCGCCCTTCAACCATAATATTATAGAGGGAATTCAATGGGGTTAGTGATTTTAGTTTAAAAAATAAGGAGTTTTTCTTTTTTTAAGAGGGGGGTGTATGCATGTGTGTTGCTTTTGCGTGCGAATGTTTTTCTTCCATGAATACATTTTTTATTTTTATTTTTAATGTTATTATTTAAATACGTTTCCAGTTTTTTTCTTCACAGTTTTGTTTTGTAGTCCCTCCATGTTGCATTGAAAAGTTGCAGAACATTGAATTTAAATTACATATTTTGAGTCTCATTTCAAAACTTTAAAATTAAAATTAATGGTGTTTTACATATGTTCATTAGTTTTGGCTAAGAGCAACAAATTAAATTAGAATGAAAAAAAGAAAAAACAAACCAAGATTATTTATTTTTCGTGGAAAAGAGAAAAAATATTTATTTTCTTGGACAAGAAAAACTGCTTTTGTTTATATGAATCCAAAAAACTCTCAATATTTTATCTAGAAACACTATCTTCCTATTTCTGACTTGTTAGTTGTTATATTTCAAGTGAAAAATTTAGCGAGAAATAATTTAAATTCTAGTTTCAATTTGAAATTAAAGAAATATGCAAGTGATTTTTTCCATAAATTACTTTCATTGCTCTCACTTGAGAGAAGAGTTGAAGAAATTTCCGTGATAACATTTTTCATTTTTGTCATTCTGTGAAGTGTCTTAAATTTGTTTCCATTTCTGATTTTTGTTCTCCTATTGTGTCTGTCCAATATATTCACAAACAATCCAAAAATGGTCGAGTTATGCAACATCCGTGTCTAATCTCTCGTGGAAGGCAACAAAAGTGATACTGCAATTCGTCAGCCATTACAATGTCCTGCAGGTGGGGCACCAAGCCTTCGCTCTTTAGACAGATGAAGATTTGGAATTGGGTAACCTCTATTTCATGCTCCCTATGGAGATGCTCAACACTGCACTCTCGACGTCCAACATGAATTCTCTTCAACAAAAGACCAATCTTGTTGCTAAATGGGGCTGCAACAGGACCGCCAGAATCCTCCCTATGTTAGCCTATGTGCTCCCAATTCCTTCTCCAGAGAAAAAACATGAATATTTAAAAGTGGGATCTTGTTTGGCCATCATGGGTTTGAAGTTGGGGGAGGTGAGAGAGTAAGAGGTTTTGATTCCACAAATGGATATTGGCCATATACAAATGGATTTGGGGATGTACTAGACAAGTAGTTGCGGTTCGTGGAAGCCAGATATATGGAGATATACGAATGGAGTTGGGGATGTACAAGAAGAGTAGTTGGGTTTCTTGGAATCCAGATATATGTCATTGGAGGCGATATCAATGGTCATGGGTTCAAAGAAGGGGAGGTGAGAGAGCAAGAGGTTGTGATTCCACGAATGGATATTGGCCATATACGAATGGAGTTGGGATGTACTGGACGAGTAGTTGCGGTTCGTGGAAGCCAGATATATTAGCTATATATATGGCAATGTCATGCCCCCTTTTTTGGGTTCCTCTTTTCTGCAATGGAAATGAATTTCGTGGCTTATCAACGAAGGAATAGGGAGTCAAAAGGGGTCATTTAATGTCACTTAGCTAGGAGATGTTATGTTTTTAAAGTGACATTAAGGAAACAAAGTAACTTTAGATTGATAAGTTACTTAAACATTATTAAAGTGACTTTTAATCTTAAAGTGAAAGTAAAAAGGGAATAAGGGTCATATTTGATTTAGTCAAAAAAGGGAAAGTTATAGAAGACATGGAAGAAGAATAAATAGAGCGGTAACCCTTCACATTGGATTATGATTTAATCTCTTGTTTTGGAGTGCTCTTTGAGGCAAGGTTTTCATTGGGGTTTTGGAAAAACACTTCCACTATTGGTTTGGTTTCGGTGGTGCAACATCCACCCTAGCTATACAAGAGGGGGATCCATCCAGGATTTCCATTGGAGCTTCAATTTGGGGGTTTGTTTTCAGTTGGAGTTATATCGGCTTGCACAGGAGATTTGTGAAGTTTTCGGGAGGAGGTCGATCTTAGATTTTGTAGGTACTAGGAAGGTTTTGGGAAAGCATGACATGAGACATCCTCGCTGGTTGAACATGAGGGTCCCGTGAGGCCCCACTTGTCGCCCAGACTTGTCCCATGAGGACCTCTTCGAACTGAAGTTGCTACTAGGAGAGTTTCGAGGAAGCAAGACAAGAGATGTCCTCGCTAATTGAACACAAGGGTCCCACAAGGCCCTTCTTGTCTCCCAATCTCATCCTGTGAGGAACTTTGCAAGGGGTTTAGTGTTTGTAGCAAGCCCTTTGGGTCGGATCTATGAGGGTTATAGGGGGATTGGATGGCCATTTACAAAAAAAATAGTGTTGGAGTAGATCGTGTGAGGTTAGGGAGGCCTTGGATTAGTTTGGTAGCATCTCTTGGATAAGACTTTAACATCTACGCCAGGTTTTTCTTGTATTATGTAGTGTTGGTTATTGTTTTACAACTGCTATACCAACCAATAGAACTTTGCTATTTCTTGTATCGGATTCCATCCATAATAATAATGCCATGAGGTTTTTTCCATATTTTTGAGCATTTGAATGTCTACAATATGTTTGAGGGAATAACCATATGGTAGATAAAGTTGTTGATTAAATTACAACATTCCACACTTGTCATGAAATGTCTTTGACTAAATATATAACCAGCTACACATAAAAGAACAACATACATTTATTCCCTAGTAGATATTGGTTGGGGATAGTACAATGGTATCAGATTTAGTGATCTTGTCAGCCTGTGATTGCATAAGACAACATAAATCCAGAGTGTAATGGCTCAAGGAATGGGAAAGGAACACAAAATTATTTCATCTCTCCATGGTACACATACAATACATCAATCGCATCACAACTCTTGAAGATGCGTAGGTAAACACAATTATGGACCATGGAGAATTAGAAACAGATTTGGTAAATCACTACAAAGAGCTTCAATCTGAACCTCCAATTGATCAAACAACAACCATCAATCAAGTAACCCAACATATTCCAACCCTCATTACACCTGAGAAAAATCAGGCACTAATGAGACCAATCATGTAGGAAGAGGTGGATCAGGAAGTCAAGGAAATGCCCTTATGCAAGGCCCCAGGGCCGTATGGATTCACTACTGATTTCTTCCACTACTGTTGGCCGATGATAAGAGACGAGGTTTGGAAAATAGTGGAGGATCCAGAACTTCGGGACAAGTGATTTTGTCCCTCAATGCAACTTTTCTCACTCTCATCCCAAAGGAGGAATGAGTCACCAACCCAAAACATTTCAGACCCATTGCACTTTGCAATGTCATCTACAAGATCATGACCAAGGTCATTTCTCTTCAACTCAAACCCATCCTTCCTTTCATCATCTCCAAGGAGCAGTTAGGTTATGTTGAAGGGTGTCAAATTATGGATAGTGTCATCTTGGCCCATGAGGTGATCCACTTGCTCAAATCCAATCGCAGCCCAGGTATGCTTATCAAGCTTGACCTCTCCAAAGATTTTGATCACCTCAGTTGGAATTATATGCACTCTCTTCTCTCAGCTTTTGGGTTTAGCAGGGACTGGATACTTTGGATAATGAAACTCACCTCCTCTTCCTTCTTCTCTATCTTGGTCAATGGATTTACCTCCCAACCTTTCTCTCCCTCTCGAGGAATTCATCGAGGGGATCCTCTATCCCCCTTTCTCTTTGTCATAATGATAGAAGGTTTGGGACGTTATACAACAACCTCTATTATAGAAGGTTCCCTCCAAGGTCTCTCTCTACATGGCATGCAACCTGCTACCTCTCATGGCCAATTTGTGGAAGACATCATGCTCACGAACACTCTCACTACCCAAGAAGCCAACAAGCTCAAATCCATCCTCATGGACTTTAGTGAAGTGTCTGGTACAACTTTCAACTTGGAAAACTCCCATCTCTTCTTCTTCAATACCCCCTGCAGTTCAACACCACATTTCTTTCCTTGTGGGCATACCCAGGAGATCCCTTCCGTCCAACTACCTGGGCATTCCCTTATCATATTATATTTCTTGTAACATCTCTTGGGACTCCCTAATCCTCTCACTTTCCAATCGATTAAGCACCTGGACCTCTAGACCCCTCAATCTTGCTGCCATACTAATTCTCTTAAAATCTGTCCTTCAAGCTATCCCTGCCTATCTTTTCTTAGCTCTGGTTGCCTTGCAAATGATTATTAAAAGTATAAGAAATATATATAGGAATTTCCTCTGGGATGATCATGATCCAGGGAAAAAATGGGCCCTTGTCAATTGGGAAAAAGTTTGCAAGCCAAATTCCTTGGGGGGACTTGGCCTCTGGGACCCTGGTAGGTTGAATAACATTATGGGAGAAAACATTTGGTGGCGTTGGCTCAAATATGCTACTGAACTATGGGATAAAATCTGGAAGAAAAAATATGCCCCACATATCCCGAAAGAACAACTTATTCGACTCAATAAACAGATTCAAGGCTCTAATATTTGGGATGCATCATGGCGAAATTTACCTCTCATATAGACTCATGCATTCTGGGAAATATGGAATGGTTAGAATGCTCTATTTTGTATGGACTCATGGAAACAACTACCTCTGTTACATTCATTGGATAGCTTACGCCCCATTCAGGACCACATACAACGGTTGGAGCACCTCAAAATTGCTAACCTATGACTAAATGTATCACACCATTTGGAAAACGCTCCCTCATGGCCTCAACACCCCAACATACTGCAATTTACAACCATGGCATACAATGGAATCCCAAAGGAAAATTCGTATCAGTGAGGGACTACACATTCTATGTTGGGGTCATACCCCCTCAGGTACATTCACTATCAAAGAGGCCTACTTCCTTCAGGATAAATTTCATAACCAACTGAAAGAGCACATCTAGCACACCATATGGAGATCTAAGTTATGGTCAAAAGTTTCTACCTTCCTTTGGCTCATGGTACAAAATCGAATCCTTACTTGGGACAACCTCAGGAAGCAAAGCTTCATCAGACCATCTATTTTCTCCCTCTTTCAACAACATGAAGAATCAATGGAGCATATACTCAACCAATGCTCCAACAACAAGGAGATATGGGATCATGCCTCCCAGATCATGAGGAAAACCAATAGATAAAGGGACAACATTATAATCACCATCAGGAATTCAGGAACCAAGTCTTACAAAAGCCCCATCTTAAATAGAATTTGGCATATTTTTCTAGGTTTCATTGTTTGACAGCTCTGGAAAGAAAGGAATAAGTGTATCTTCCACTCCCAAGCTTCCACCCCTTCCAACATCTCATCAAATATCTTTGAGAATATACAAGAAACTATCCGTGCCCAACTTTGGACCCATGAAGACTTCCCCATAGAACCTCATGAATCTCTCATCCTTTCTTCATGAAAGATGAACTTACACAACACTCCACTTAGTTTGAATCCTCGTCATAGCTCCATCTCCCTGAGCCACTCTTCTTGGCATTGCCCCCCTCTTGGTTTCTTCAAACTAAAATTTGATGGTGTTTGAAAGGGAAATCTTGGCCCCGCAGGATTTGGTATAGTTCTTCGAGATAGCACAGGACAAATCAAGTACCTCTTAGCTGGACATTTGGGGCATGAATCCAACAACTTAACATAGCTCTGGGGTCTCATAAGAGGGATACAATTAGCCTCAGATTTAAATTTCACTCACTTAATCATTCAAGGTGACTCCAAAGTAATCATCTCGCTGGCTAAAAAAATCATTAATGAGACTGATTCTGAGAAAGTCACTCCAAGTTGGAGCCTTCTTTCCCCCCTTAACACCTTACAAGCTCTTCTACGTCCCTCTCTCACTCTTATCCCCTCTCATGTACGACGAGAAGCAAACGAGGTCGCTGATAAACTGTCTAATGAAGGAGTCTGTTCTCAAGTATGGTATTTCCTAATCAATGCACAAATTCACTCTGCTTCGTAGCTGCTGGTTCAATGCAGAGTTATAGCTCTCAAAGATAGCTCTCTCCCAGATGGGGTGATACCTAGCTATCACAAAACACTTAGCACACATGCACCCGGTGTAGTTAATGCCCACGATTGCCACCCTTCCTCCCCATCAACTCAACATGCTTAGCATTCACTCAGGAAGGGAGATAATGCACTTGCACATGAAGGAGGTTTTAATGGTGCACATACAACAACGGTCGAGGCTTATCAGATCATGTACAAGGTAGATCAGTTCCATCACTTCGGTATTTATGGAACCTTTCCTTGCCACTTCCGCTATTTTTATGGAGGTAAGACATCACATTTTTTATTTCATTCTAGATTTTCATTCAGTTTCCCATTTCTCTCCTGGTATTTCTCCCTTCTGGTGTTGAGCCATTGTTATCGTCCGTGTCTCTCCAATGATTCACAAACAAGGTAAGCCAAAGCGCGGGATGATCTATTACAATTTTGTGGCCCGATAACATCGACCTGACCCCTCTTCGGCCCTCTCTCCGACCCCCATCCCCTTCATCAGCCTAGTTGGCCCTCCCCAGTCTGATAAAAAATGGACTAATGAACCCCTATGCACTGCTTTGGGCCCTTAAGAACCCCTGTGCAATTCAGAACAAGCACCTCAAAGCAACGACCCCGTGACAGAATTGGGTGGTTGTCTGATAAAGGAAGATATTCCTCCAGAATGGTTGGAGGAAACAATTATGTCGACTACACCAAATGTTAACGATCCTCCAAACGTCAATCCTATGACAGAATTGGGTGGCTGTTTGGTTGAGGAAGAGATCCCTCTAGAATGGATGGAGGAAACAACAATGTTGACTACACCAGATGTTAACGAGCCTCCAAACGTTGCATCCTCTACACTAGAGCCACCTAATCCCATCATGTTCTCTAAAGATCATCTGTAGCTAATATTCGAAATGCGACGGGACATGGTCGACCAACTCCATCGCTAGGACACCCTCAACCATCGCCTAGACATCTTATTCGATTCCCTTTCAAGCGAGCTGACAAAGCAACAATGACCGAATTGCTGCCAACCATTCATTTTCGCTCCCAAACAATGAAGGTCGCTTGGGTTTTCCTAGTATCTATTTTTTTATTGTTATGTTATCAGGTCCAAAGAAGCCACAATTATAGTTAGACTTAGAACTAATTTTGTTTTGGTACTGTGAACAAAAACATGCTTGCTTTTTTTGCAGACCACCTGTTATGGTTTCCATTTGTGTGATAAAACACGTGGCAAACTTTTACATGTATATTACTATGAAATATTACTATGAAGACTCTCTAAGGAAATATATATTTTTATTAACAAAAAAAAAACATAAATTACACACCAATGTGATTAAAAAATTTGGAGTTTATATCAACATCACTCCATTATGATGTCATTTCTTGCAAAAAAACAAAAGAAGAAATCATGAACAAGGATTTAGTTTGCAATGATCAAACAAAAAAGTAACAGGTATGCCCATTACCTTATGGAACCCTGCAAAACCATGTAGATAATATTAAAGTTTATATTAAATAAACTTTTTCTTGACTTAACTCAAAACATAATGCAATAAGATTTTTTTTTTAAATTTAAACATGAATTAAAAATGTTGCTCTTTAAAGAATATAAAAGCTATGCAATTTTTTTAATATTATGTTTTTCAAAATCAAACTAAAAGGAGAATAAGAAACAAATTTAAAATTAATAATTTTTTTCAATATGAAAACAATTTAAAATTAATATTATTTTTTAATATAAACAAGAAAATAAAATCAAACTAACTTAATTAAAGGTAAAGAAAATATTTGTTAGAAAAAAAAAAACAAAATAATAGAATAAATATTCATTTAAAATGAAGATTAAATCCTTCGAAACTAGAGAAAATTTTAGAGGTTAAATTTTGTCAATGGGTTAATTTTCCATTTTTTTCCATTTTGTTTTTTCCAATTTCCATAATTTTAAAATGATTAGCCAAAATTCTATAGGAAAAAAACATTTTACTTTAAAATTGACAAAAAAATCTAGAAGCTATATAAAATCCTTAGGAATTTGAATATTTAAAAAAAAATATTCATTTTATGGTTGACATTTTAAGAACTAGTAAGATTTGCCAAGGTTTCTACACTTTAAGATAAGTATGGATCCTTAAATTTTCTCTACTCGAAACTTTTAAAAAACACATGTTTTTTTAAAGATTTATTATATCCCTCTCTTCCTTGGAGTATTTGGATGAAGGTAGTGCAACTGCTAGCCACAACAGTATTTGGTAATCATCGATGTGAGTATCAAAGTTGTCAATAATGGCATCGACCTCATAATACACAAGACAAATTATATAATTGGGCTCATGTTCACAATCAAATGATAGTTAAGAATATATGAATGTGATGTAGAGGTATGTGCACAACATCCTAAACATGCTTCCACATAGATATACACGAAAATAAATTAGAAATTTACTTAATTTATATTTCAACATGTGAATGTTTCCTTATAGTTTTTTATAAACACATTTCACATATATAAATGTTGGTTAGTCAATTGGGTTTAGCTCAAGTGGTTGGGAGGAACGATCATTATCCTCCCCACACAAGTTCAATTCCAAATTTGAACGTGTGACCTTTAAGGATGAAACACATTTTTTAATCATTAAACACACTCATGCTATATCATTAAAATGTTGATGGAAAAAATATTATATTGAAAACTCTCTCTCTCTCTCTCGCTCTCTCTCTCAATTTTGATTATTAAATGCAAATATTGATTAACTAAGACACTTAGGAATGTTTACATGCTACTTTGACTTATTTGCAACTTCACAATCTATATGTAATTGAAGTGACCATTGTTTTTAAGAAAAAACCTACATTATTAATAAATATGATTAGTAAAGTAACATGGATTTTGTGAACAAGTCCTAATTAATACAATTATTCATTAAATATACATCAGAACTTCTTATTTTTTTCCAAGGAAAAAATCTTGTGAAAAATCTTTCAAGTATTTCTCCATGATCCATGGATGGGAAATGGGGTAAACTGTTGGCCTTGATTATGGAGCCTAAATCCGAGGGGATCAAATGCATTGAACCCATGACCTTTCCAGCATTGGGGGAGACATCCCACGTCTATCTTATGTTGATCTCTTTTCATGTCAAGGGAAAATGATGAACATTGAGAGAAAATCTTGTGGGAAACAAGAAAGACTCTCCTCATTTTTATAGAGGTGGTATTCCTCTTTCTTGATATATGAAAGGTTCTTCTTAGGACCTTAGATGCATACAATAGAAAAACTCAACAAATTTTCCAATAAAACTCTTATATACATATATACTTTTTCAATCACATCATCTCATTAAAGAAAAATAAATAAATATGTCTGCTAAGATTTGTATCTTTAGAGTTTGGAGTCTACTTTCAACAAATCTTATGTCTTCCTTTTAAAATAGCGTGAACCCATAATAAACTATAACTTTGTAAGATGACATATATATATAAAAATATTCACTAGTCATTAAATAACTTTAAAGGACTTCTGCATTAATATCAAATGAGTTTGTAAAACATCATTTGCTGAAGGGTCCATTGATACATCACCACACAGATCCATAAAAAAAACATGAAACTTGAATAGTTCTTTGTGGGAGAGCTTAATAATAATATCCCAAATGCAACAAGTTTAACAATGTCTCAAACAAGAAGGCTAACATAAAAACCTCAACAAGATCTTAATGACAATTAGATAAACTGGAATTATACTGCATTTGTTTTTTTATAAGCAGGGATTTTGGTCCTCTAGACTTGGAATATCATGAAAAATGAATGGAAGAATTTAGAGAAACATAATCAGACCCAGATCTTCCTATTTCCAAACATACATGGAAAACTTGATGTAAAGAATCAAGTAGAAAGAAAAACGAGGGGGAAAGTTAAGCATGTTAATTCACAAAATCTTGGAAAGGCAAAACTTGCTTCCAAGAAGAAACCGCCATTGTAGAAACCATTGATTTCCCCTCTTGAATATGCTTCTCTTCTTCTTTTATAATCTTATATTCATCTTATTAAAGCTTATCTACGGTTAGGGTTAGGGTTTTATTTTCCCCTTTCTAAATGAGAACTTAGATATTCATGCCTCCAACTGGGACCCACTTTAGACATTCACCATTTTCCAAAATAATTTGTTTCCAAGACAGAAATAATATCATTCTAACGATGAAAATCACTATCATTCTAGCTATGGGAACCATTTTCAAGTTGTTTTTCATGTCTCTAGATTTTCAATGAGCTCTCGTTTTCTCAATTTTCACATCAGGATCAAAAGTTATGACTTCCGGAAGATAGGCACATAGCCACTGTTGATCTATTCTTCATGTGAATTTTGGCCCTTCATTCGAAAATCCTCCCTATTTATCCCACATGCATTGTGGGAGGGTACTAATTTCACATTTATAAAGAAAATGACATCTCATATTATTTGTGTGTGAAGTAGAGAGAGCCATGGAAATTTGTGTAGTTTGTGCATAATATATCTTTTAGTTGCCACCTCATCAACTAATCATCATGCCAAGTCACTGCCTAGTAATCTGTGTCCAATAAATATCATCCAAGTTTCATCCAGGGATAGGTCCAATTCACTACCTTATCTCCCAATGTGATAGGTCCACTTCATTGCCACATATCCTAATATGCCAAAGGAGGGGGGAGGGTGATAAAACTTAGGAATATGATGAATAATTTCACAAAATAATAATATAAGAAAATAAACTAAAATGTGTGTGGAGAAATAGGAAAATAAATGCGTGTGAAGAAATAGGGAAATGCATGTGTGTTAAGAAATGTGTGTGGAGAGCTACAATCATAAGTCATAAAAAATTACTAAGTATGTAGAATGATACAATAGAGAGGAAAAGGGATAAGTAAAAAGGTGAAAATTGACTAAGTATGGGGGTATTGTGGGAGATGGAAAATGACTAAGTATGGAGAGTAAGGAGAGTGAGTATGACCTACTCCTTAGTATGAGAGTAAGGAGAGTGAACATGACCAAGGAGAGGAATCTGAGTAAGGAAAATGACTAAGTATGGAATACTAGTGGAGCTCGTAAATGACTAAGTGCTGGGGTATTTCAAAAGATGGAGTAAATTGACAATATCTTGGGCATATAACCTCTATTTTTTGTTCTATAAAATGATGGACGAAGCTGAAACATAGGGTAATGAGAACATGGACATAACCAATTTTTTTTTTGTAAGTATCTTTTTCTTTTCTTCTCTTTTGTTCAAAAGAGAAACCATCCACGTTGGTATTTCGCGAAGAAGAACTACAACACTAAAACTGATTCTGAAATCTTTAAAAAACTTGTTGGGTCTTCATGGTCAATAGGTAAAGGTTGTCTAGTGCTTTCTAAATTTCTAAATTTTCATCTCAATTTGAAAGAGGTCTAGGTTCAAATATGCACCCCTATCACCTAATTGATGGGTGTAAAGGAAACACATCAACAACTCATAACCACTTGAACTAACCCTTGAAATTAAAAACACATCATAACCTATATGCATTAATTACTATAAAAAACCATAAAACATATTAAACATAAATTTAACCATGATAATTGCATTTTTTTCATATGAATCTATTGTTATATATAATGTATATCAATGCAAGTGAAAAGAATAAAAACCCTCTATCTCAAATAAAACAACCAATATCAAATGAGACTTGTTTATGACAATTTTATATCTATCACACACATGTGAATTGAAAGTTCATGTTAATAATCATGTAACCATACTTATGTAAAGGGATATAAAAGTTCTAAATCAATGTTAACATAAAAACTACCAATTAGAAATGTTTTACCAACTCCAAAGCATAGATGGAAGGAGATGGACAAAACATGAGTTTCTTATGAGTAAGTCAATGCATTATTCTCTTTCCAATGGGATTAAGGAGTTCAATCAATGAACTGATGTATAGATGGAGGGAGAGGGACATAAATCTATTTTCAATGGGATTAAGGAGTTCAATCAATGAACTGATGTATAGATGGAGGGAGAGGGACATAACTCTATTTTCAATGGGATTAAGGAGTTCAATCAAATGAGATTAAGGATTTCAATCAATGAACTCTTGTATAGATGGAAGGAGAGCGAAAAAGATGAATTGCTTATGAGTAAGTCAATGAGTTATTCTGTTTTCAATGATAGTAAGGAGTTCAATCAATGAAATCATGTCTCATATTGGACTCTTTTCAATGGGATTAAGGAGTTCAATAAATGAACACATGTCTCATACTCTTTTCAATGGGATTAAGGAGTTCAATCAATTAACACATGTATCATATTGGACTTAGTCTTCAATATGCCCTATTAAAAAACAATTAGGTATTTGACATTATGTGTTTTCTTAAGTAGGCTAAATATCCTCTTCCACCCACTTTCATCTCTGTGATTTAGTAGGTCTACGTCATCCACGTTCTCTTTCGATGGTCTCCTATGGATCCTGTTACACAAATGAAAATAATTTTTAGCACACCAATCAAATCCATTATCATCTAATACGTTAGGGAAAATAAGGCCACAAGTCAAAATTAGCTTGGGATCAAAAACCAAATTGTGTAGTTGGTACCTTCAAACAATCATTCAATCACATCCACCACTCGCTACCTTGCTCACTAAGTTGAGTCTACACCACTTGTATTCCTCTACTAGTTTCCTTCATTTCTAAATTTCATCACATGATAGAGAAAATATGCCATAACTTCCGTGGCATACATATAATTTCACCTAAGAAGAAGGTTGAAGTCAATAGGGGTGATAAAAATTGCTACATCTACTAAGAAAATCTTATCACCTAAATGAATGGGAAGATTAGGTACAATTCCTATTGACTCACATGGTCGATCATCAAAGGTTTGCAAATAGGGTATCATTGTAACATGGATGGGAGACCCCAAACACTACCAAACAATCATCACAATATGGGATAAACTCTCTCATTAACTATAAATTGATGAACACCAATACCAATGCCAACGCCAATACCATACCAATACCAATACCAATACCATTGTTATAGCGAATTTTTCCTCACCCCATGAAACTTGCTTGGATGGCCTTTCCATTTCTCTATGCAGACTTGAAGTCCCCTTTTTTACCTTCCAGAGCCAAAAAAGCACATTTTTCCACATATACGCGCCCTATCAGTTAGACAACAAACATATATGCAGGTTGCTCCACTACAACCTGCGTACATTGGGTTTGGTGCTCAAAATTAAAAATTATGTCGGGTTTCCAAGTCATGTCACCAGATCCATGATCCTTGACCTTCCACATACTGGAAATGCTCCGACTCGACCCTTCAGTTCCATTTGAAGGCTATAAATTGAACCATATCCAAGCCTTGGAAAGAGGGAGAGAATTCAAATATGAGAGCGAAGATACTCTGGAGAAATTTCACTTCATATTGAGTCTGCATCCCTTTATCCTTGAAAGTCTGAACTCATTGTTCATCCACCAAGTTCTTTCTTCTTAGTGATGGAGAACCTCATTGTCTCCTTTATATGAGATTGCCTTTGGTGGAGGATTGAAGTGGTGGAGGCCCAGTTGGAGGTACTTAGTTTCTCGGTTCCGATATGTGTCATTATAGAAGTTTGTCACCTATATACTTCTGCTGATTATTTTAATAGAAATACTCTTTTCTCGTCCAATTGATATCTTACAAATATTTGAATTATTATTCCATGGGCGTATTTGTTATGTATGTTAATGGATTGTGCTAATATATATGCAAACATTATATATTATCACCATATGCTCACGTATATTGGTTGTTGAGGACAAGTTGTAGGTATAAAGCTTCGAGTTGCGTGCTCAATGGTGGTCTTCATCGAATGTCCGCGTGAGGTAGGCTCTTGGCCTTGTATTGTTAGAATTTCATTTATATAGCATACTTGGGATTAGAGTTGATTTCTATGTTTCATTCCGTTTGTTGTGGTTTACCCCATGCCATAGACATATTTTCCTCTTAACAGAATTGGCATTTATACTAGGGATTGATCTTCTATTTTGGGGTTTGGAGTGTTTTTCTCCTTGAATTTCTCTCTGTTAGCCTGAGTTTCCTTGTCTCCTGATTGCTTGACAACCTATTTTTAGTTTGCATCCAAGTTTCTTGGCTTAATCCTTGCCCTGGGAGTGTTTTACTATATATACACAGTTTTTCCCTTGAGAGATGCGTACATACATGAGCTGTCCTTTTGTAGGGCACGTACGTACGCTAGTTTTTCTCAAACAGTTACATACATCATCTCTTTAGGATTACTGGCTAAGTTTGGTGTTTGCTGGGTGAGTTTGGTTGGTTGCTGAGTCTTCTTGGGTCTCTGTCCTAACTGTTAAGTGCTTACATGGTGATGGAAACCTTCTTATTGTTGATTTTTCGGACGATATTCTTTCTTATCATATTTTTCATTGGTTGTCCTTGCACATTGGTCTAAGTGTTTGATTTTTGGTATCTTTCTTATCTTGTCTCTTTTTTCTTGCAGTAGGGTCTATATGTGAAGCTTCTATTCAGTCCTTGCATTTTATTTTCTTTATATCGAATTTTTTTTTGCTCATTTTGCATTATGGAATTTTCTCTTTTGATTACTTAGTCTTGATTTTGACACTCGTGGAAGGATTGCATTTCATTGAAATTGTAGAAATTGCATTGAAAGTTGCATTTAGAAGCTTACCATCTATTGATAATTTAAGATTAGGACTTAGCAATGTTTTTTATATTCGTTTCTTTTATATGCTGAGTCGTAATACCATCAGTTTCACGACCACAAATTTTGAGTAAACAAAAACCATTAAAATTAACATTGATTAACTAAAATTGATTAGAAATGATTTTATTTTCAGAGTACACAAACAAGTATAGGACATAGGGCCTTGGAATAGGATTTTGTGAGTAAACTTCTCTAAGGCTATTAAACTAAACATATGTATCTAACCAGGGAGTGGTGAAACTCATTGTGTAATTAGTGACATCAAGAGGCTCTGCTCACACTAGAGTTAAGCATGAGGTTGCACAAAGTTGGTTACAGAGATAGCCATATAATACCTTCTTAATGTGAGAGATATTTTTGTGGTTCTATTTGTATTTGGGGGTCTTTCTAGTTCCTTTACCTCTGTGAGAGGTGATTCTTTCAAGATTTTCATCTTTGTTACCCTACCCATACGGTGGACCAGACTTATGACTATTCGCCTACACATTGGTTATATTGTGGTGACTCTAGTTTCTTGACATAGGTTACTTGTAGGGGTTTTTCTGTAGGTACCCTGAGTCAGATAAAGGTCGGATAACACACAACCTTTATGGAGGATTACTTCTCCGGGGGAATCTAACCGACTGCATTGTTAAGCCCACAAGGGCCCTTATAAATGTTTCTGATACCTCCAATATTTTGAAGGGAGTCTCAGGCCCCTCTTGGGCAAGACATACCTACTCTAGTGAGGGAGGCCCTTTTTCAGCCACTATATCCTGTTTGCATGCATTGTCCTTTTTTCTTTACTTTGGTGTGCTCTCTGATTATTAGTTGGCCTTAAGATTTTGTATTGCATCGTGAGTTTTCATTTCTATGGTTAATGGAGCCCCCGTGACTCCCTCAGTTAGTGCTACCCATCTTATGGTCTTTGCTCATTCCATGGAGATGAATCGTTTTTTTATTTACGAGTGGTATGCTGAATCATGATACTCAACCAATACCTTGGGCCTCTAATCCTTTGTCTTTTGGTATTCCAGACATGTCTCCACACTTACCATCCTTTGTCTCGTCATCTTATGTGAATCCTAGTTTTGGGTCTGGGGGCATGATGCCTCCTTATTCTCCCTTTTCGTTTGTGGGAGTCACATCCCTCAACCAACTCTTATGGTAGGAGGTTGGAATCCTCCTTCCTCTAGACCCAATCCTAGCTTCTCTTTTCTAGGATCAAGTGCTCAAATGGGTGATCCTTCTACTTATTACATCCCGCCCATCTATCCTTCTTATGCTATGTCGGTTCCTTCAAACATTTTTCTCATGGTGGGCCTCCTTTTGTCCTCTGGTGTTTGATCCGGGGGTAGTCAATTTTATAGTATGGGCAACCCCCTTTACGGAGTTCCTTTGTCTAGGGGAAACATATATCCTCACATGAGTAACCCTTGTCACGTCTCTTTTTCTTTGCAAGTGGCTTCCTCGGTGATGATGCCCTTACAAACCTTTATGAATTAGTTTGGAGGAGGATACCATCCTACTGGACAGGGCCGTGGTGTATACCAAAACCCTTTCTGAACCGCAATCTCTCAAAATTAGTCTTTCTCGGGACCTTGGTCTCAGATGCCGCAACCAGTTGTTGCAAGTCATGCTGGAAACACAAGTCCAATCACTGCAAGTCATATTGGCATTATATCACCAACCTATGCTAGTCATGTTGGAGATAGGTCAACAACCTCTGCAAGTTATGTTGAATAAATGCAACCAAACACTGCAAGTCATGCTGGGGTCACAACTCTAGTCACTACTAGGCACACTGCACATTCATCACCAACCTCTGCTAGTCCTATTGGGAATTCATCACCAA
>ML805670.1:296794-347171 GCA_009831015.1 Picea engelmannii
AAACATGCTTCCACATAGATATACACGAAAATAAATTAGAAATTTACTTAATTTATATTTCAACATGTGAATGTTTCCTTATAGTTTTTTATAAACACATTTCACATATATAAATGTTGGTTAGTCAATTGGGTTTAGCTCAAGTGGTTGGGAGGAACGATCATTATCCTCCCCACACAAGTTCAATTCCAAATTTGAACGTGTGACCTTTAAGGATGAAACACATTTTTTAATCATTAAACACACTCATGCTATATCATTAAAATGTTGATGGAAAAAATATTATATTGAAAACTCTCTCTCTCTCTCTCGCTCTCTCTCTCAATTTTGATTATTAAATGCAAATATTGATTAACTAAGACACTTAGGAATGTTTACATGCTACTTTGACTTATTTGCAACTTCACAATCTATATGTAATTGAAGTGACCATTGTTTTTAAGAAAAAACCTACATTATTAATAAATATGATTAGTAAAGTAACATGGATTTTGTGAACAAGTCCTAATTAATACAATTATTCATTAAATATACATCAGAACTTCTTATTTTTTTCCAAGGAAAAAATCTTGTGAAAAATCTTTCAAGTATTTCTCCATGATCCATGGATGGGAAATGGGGTAAACTGTTGGCCTTGATTATGGAGCCTAAATCCGAGGGGATCAAATGCATTGAACCCATGACCTTTCCAGCATTGGGGGAGACATCCCACGTCTATCTTATGTTGATCTCTTTTCATGTCAAGGGAAAATGATGAACATTGAGAGAAAATCTTGTGGGAAACAAGAAAGACTCTCCTCATTTTTATAGAGGTGGTATTCCTCTTTCTTGATATATGAAAGGTTCTTCTTAGGACCTTAGATGCATACAATAGAAAAACTCAACAAATTTTCCAATAAAACTCTTATATACATATATACTTTTTCAATCACATCATCTCATTAAAGAAAAATAAATAAATATGTCTGCTAAGATTTGTATCTTTAGAGTTTGGAGTCTACTTTCAACAAATCTTATGTCTTCCTTTTAAAATAGCGTGAACCCATAATAAACTATAACTTTGTAAGATGACATATATATATAAAAATATTCACTAGTCATTAAATAACTTTAAAGGACTTCTGCATTAATATCAAATGAGTTTGTAAAACATCATTTGCTGAAGGGTCCATTGATACATCACCACACAGATCCATAAAAAAAACATGAAACTTGAATAGTTCTTTGTGGGAGAGCTTAATAATAATATCCCAAATGCAACAAGTTTAACAATGTCTCAAACAAGAAGGCTAACATAAAAACCTCAACAAGATCTTAATGACAATTAGATAAACTGGAATTATACTGCATTTGTTTTTTTATAAGCAGGGATTTTGGTCCTCTAGACTTGGAATATCATGAAAAATGAATGGAAGAATTTAGAGAAACATAATCAGACCCAGATCTTCCTATTTCCAAACATACATGGAAAACTTGATGTAAAGAATCAAGTAGAAAGAAAAACGAGGGGGAAAGTTAAGCATGTTAATTCACAAAATCTTGGAAAGGCAAAACTTGCTTCCAAGAAGAAACCGCCATTGTAGAAACCATTGATTTCCCCTCTTGAATATGCTTCTCTTCTTCTTTTATAATCTTATATTCATCTTATTAAAGCTTATCTACGGTTAGGGTTAGGGTTTTATTTTCCCCTTTCTAAATGAGAACTTAGATATTCATGCCTCCAACTGGGACCCACTTTAGACATTCACCATTTTCCAAAATAATTTGTTTCCAAGACAGAAATAATATCATTCTAACGATGAAAATCACTATCATTCTAGCTATGGGAACCATTTTCAAGTTGTTTTTCATGTCTCTAGATTTTCAATGAGCTCTCGTTTTCTCAATTTTCACATCAGGATCAAAAGTTATGACTTCCGGAAGATAGGCACATAGCCACTGTTGATCTATTCTTCATGTGAATTTTGGCCCTTCATTCGAAAATCCTCCCTATTTATCCCACATGCATTGTGGGAGGGTACTAATTTCACATTTATAAAGAAAATGACATCTCATATTATTTGTGTGTGAAGTAGAGAGAGCCATGGAAATTTGTGTAGTTTGTGCATAATATATCTTTTAGTTGCCACCTCATCAACTAATCATCATGCCAAGTCACTGCCTAGTAATCTGTGTCCAATAAATATCATCCAAGTTTCATCCAGGGATAGGTCCAATTCACTACCTTATCTCCCAATGTGATAGGTCCACTTCATTGCCACATATCCTAATATGCCAAAGGAGGGGGGAGGGTGATAAAACTTAGGAATATGATGAATAATTTCACAAAATAATAATATAAGAAAATAAACTAAAATGTGTGTGGAGAAATAGGAAAATAAATGCGTGTGAAGAAATAGGGAAATGCATGTGTGTTAAGAAATGTGTGTGGAGAGCTACAATCATAAGTCATAAAAAATTACTAAGTATGTAGAATGATACAATAGAGAGGAAAAGGGATAAGTAAAAAGGTGAAAATTGACTAAGTATGGGGGTATTGTGGGAGATGGAAAATGACTAAGTATGGAGAGTAAGGAGAGTGAGTATGACCTACTCCTTAGTATGAGAGTAAGGAGAGTGAACATGACCAAGGAGAGGAATCTGAGTAAGGAAAATGACTAAGTATGGAATACTAGTGGAGCTCGTAAATGACTAAGTGCTGGGGTATTTCAAAAGATGGAGTAAATTGACAATATCTTGGGCATATAACCTCTATTTTTTGTTCTATAAAATGATGGACGAAGCTGAAACATAGGGTAATGAGAACATGGACATAACCAATTTTTTTTTTGTAAGTATCTTTTTCTTTTCTTCTCTTTTGTTCAAAAGAGAAACCATCCACGTTGGTATTTCGCGAAGAAGAACTACAACACTAAAACTGATTCTGAAATCTTTAAAAAACTTGTTGGGTCTTCATGGTCAATAGGTAAAGGTTGTCTAGTGCTTTCTAAATTTCTAAATTTTCATCTCAATTTGAAAGAGGTCTAGGTTCAAATATGCACCCCTATCACCTAATTGATGGGTGTAAAGGAAACACATCAACAACTCATAACCACTTGAACTAACCCTTGAAATTAAAAACACATCATAACCTATATGCATTAATTACTATAAAAAACCATAAAACATATTAAACATAAATTTAACCATGATAATTGCATTTTTTTCATATGAATCTATTGTTATATATAATGTATATCAATGCAAGTGAAAAGAATAAAAACCCTCTATCTCAAATAAAACAACCAATATCAAATGAGACTTGTTTATGACAATTTTATATCTATCACACACATGTGAATTGAAAGTTCATGTTAATAATCATGTAACCATACTTATGTAAAGGGATATAAAAGTTCTAAATCAATGTTAACATAAAAACTACCAATTAGAAATGTTTTACCAACTCCAAAGCATAGATGGAAGGAGATGGACAAAACATGAGTTTCTTATGAGTAAGTCAATGCATTATTCTCTTTCCAATGGGATTAAGGAGTTCAATCAATGAACTGATGTATAGATGGAGGGAGAGGGACATAAATCTATTTTCAATGGGATTAAGGAGTTCAATCAATGAACTGATGTATAGATGGAGGGAGAGGGACATAACTCTATTTTCAATGGGATTAAGGAGTTCAATCAAATGAGATTAAGGATTTCAATCAATGAACTCTTGTATAGATGGAAGGAGAGCGAAAAAGATGAATTGCTTATGAGTAAGTCAATGAGTTATTCTGTTTTCAATGATAGTAAGGAGTTCAATCAATGAAATCATGTCTCATATTGGACTCTTTTCAATGGGATTAAGGAGTTCAATAAATGAACACATGTCTCATACTCTTTTCAATGGGATTAAGGAGTTCAATCAATTAACACATGTATCATATTGGACTTAGTCTTCAATATGCCCTATTAAAAAACAATTAGGTATTTGACATTATGTGTTTTCTTAAGTAGGCTAAATATCCTCTTCCACCCACTTTCATCTCTGTGATTTAGTAGGTCTACGTCATCCACGTTCTCTTTCGATGGTCTCCTATGGATCCTGTTACACAAATGAAAATAATTTTTAGCACACCAATCAAATCCATTATCATCTAATACGTTAGGGAAAATAAGGCCACAAGTCAAAATTAGCTTGGGATCAAAAACCAAATTGTGTAGTTGGTACCTTCAAACAATCATTCAATCACATCCACCACTCGCTACCTTGCTCACTAAGTTGAGTCTACACCACTTGTATTCCTCTACTAGTTTCCTTCATTTCTAAATTTCATCACATGATAGAGAAAATATGCCATAACTTCCGTGGCATACATATAATTTCACCTAAGAAGAAGGTTGAAGTCAATAGGGGTGATAAAAATTGCTACATCTACTAAGAAAATCTTATCACCTAAATGAATGGGAAGATTAGGTACAATTCCTATTGACTCACATGGTCGATCATCAAAGGTTTGCAAATAGGGTATCATTGTAACATGGATGGGAGACCCCAAACACTACCAAACAATCATCACAATATGGGATAAACTCTCTCATTAACTATAAATTGATGAACACCAATACCAATGCCAACGCCAATACCATACCAATACCAATACCAATACCATTGTTATAGCGAATTTTTCCTCACCCCATGAAACTTGCTTGGATGGCCTTTCCATTTCTCTATGCAGACTTGAAGTCCCCTTTTTTACCTTCCAGAGCCAAAAAAGCACATTTTTCCACATATACGCGCCCTATCAGTTAGACAACAAACATATATGCAGGTTGCTCCACTACAACCTGCGTACATTGGGTTTGGTGCTCAAAATTAAAAATTATGTCGGGTTTCCAAGTCATGTCACCAGATCCATGATCCTTGACCTTCCACATACTGGAAATGCTCCGACTCGACCCTTCAGTTCCATTTGAAGGCTATAAATTGAACCATATCCAAGCCTTGGAAAGAGGGAGAGAATTCAAATATGAGAGCGAAGATACTCTGGAGAAATTTCACTTCATATTGAGTCTGCATCCCTTTATCCTTGAAAGTCTGAACTCATTGTTCATCCACCAAGTTCTTTCTTCTTAGTGATGGAGAACCTCATTGTCTCCTTTATATGAGATTGCCTTTGGTGGAGGATTGAAGTGGTGGAGGCCCAGTTGGAGGTACTTAGTTTCTCGGTTCCGATATGTGTCATTATAGAAGTTTGTCACCTATATACTTCTGCTGATTATTTTAATAGAAATACTCTTTTCTCGTCCAATTGATATCTTACAAATATTTGAATTATTATTCCATGGGCGTATTTGTTATGTATGTTAATGGATTGTGCTAATATATATGCAAACATTATATATTATCACCATATGCTCACGTATATTGGTTGTTGAGGACAAGTTGTAGGTATAAAGCTTCGAGTTGCGTGCTCAATGGTGGTCTTCATCGAATGTCCGCGTGAGGTAGGCTCTTGGCCTTGTATTGTTAGAATTTCATTTATATAGCATACTTGGGATTAGAGTTGATTTCTATGTTTCATTCCGTTTGTTGTGGTTTACCCCATGCCATAGACATATTTTCCTCTTAACAGAATTGGCATTTATACTAGGGATTGATCTTCTATTTTGGGGTTTGGAGTGTTTTTCTCCTTGAATTTCTCTCTGTTAGCCTGAGTTTCCTTGTCTCCTGATTGCTTGACAACCTATTTTTAGTTTGCATCCAAGTTTCTTGGCTTAATCCTTGCCCTGGGAGTGTTTTACTATATATACACAGTTTTTCCCTTGAGAGATGCGTACATACATGAGCTGTCCTTTTGTAGGGCACGTACGTACGCTAGTTTTTCTCAAACAGTTACATACATCATCTCTTTAGGATTACTGGCTAAGTTTGGTGTTTGCTGGGTGAGTTTGGTTGGTTGCTGAGTCTTCTTGGGTCTCTGTCCTAACTGTTAAGTGCTTACATGGTGATGGAAACCTTCTTATTGTTGATTTTTCGGACGATATTCTTTCTTATCATATTTTTCATTGGTTGTCCTTGCACATTGGTCTAAGTGTTTGATTTTTGGTATCTTTCTTATCTTGTCTCTTTTTTCTTGCAGTAGGGTCTATATGTGAAGCTTCTATTCAGTCCTTGCATTTTATTTTCTTTATATCGAATTTTTTTTTGCTCATTTTGCATTATGGAATTTTCTCTTTTGATTACTTAGTCTTGATTTTGACACTCGTGGAAGGATTGCATTTCATTGAAATTGTAGAAATTGCATTGAAAGTTGCATTTAGAAGCTTACCATCTATTGATAATTTAAGATTAGGACTTAGCAATGTTTTTTATATTCGTTTCTTTTATATGCTGAGTCGTAATACCATCAGTTTCACGACCACAAATTTTGAGTAAACAAAAACCATTAAAATTAACATTGATTAACTAAAATTGATTAGAAATGATTTTATTTTCAGAGTACACAAACAAGTATAGGACATAGGGCCTTGGAATAGGATTTTGTGAGTAAACTTCTCTAAGGCTATTAAACTAAACATATGTATCTAACCAGGGAGTGGTGAAACTCATTGTGTAATTAGTGACATCAAGAGGCTCTGCTCACACTAGAGTTAAGCATGAGGTTGCACAAAGTTGGTTACAGAGATAGCCATATAATACCTTCTTAATGTGAGAGATATTTTTGTGGTTCTATTTGTATTTGGGGGTCTTTCTAGTTCCTTTACCTCTGTGAGAGGTGATTCTTTCAAGATTTTCATCTTTGTTACCCTACCCATACGGTGGACCAGACTTATGACTATTCGCCTACACATTGGTTATATTGTGGTGACTCTAGTTTCTTGACATAGGTTACTTGTAGGGGTTTTTCTGTAGGTACCCTGAGTCAGATAAAGGTCGGATAACACACAACCTTTATGGAGGATTACTTCTCCGGGGGAATCTAACCGACTGCATTGTTAAGCCCACAAGGGCCCTTATAAATGTTTCTGATACCTCCAATATTTTGAAGGGAGTCTCAGGCCCCTCTTGGGCAAGACATACCTACTCTAGTGAGGGAGGCCCTTTTTCAGCCACTATATCCTGTTTGCATGCATTGTCCTTTTTTCTTTACTTTGGTGTGCTCTCTGATTATTAGTTGGCCTTAAGATTTTGTATTGCATCGTGAGTTTTCATTTCTATGGTTAATGGAGCCCCCGTGACTCCCTCAGTTAGTGCTACCCATCTTATGGTCTTTGCTCATTCCATGGAGATGAATCGTTTTTTTATTTACGAGTGGTATGCTGAATCATGATACTCAACCAATACCTTGGGCCTCTAATCCTTTGTCTTTTGGTATTCCAGACATGTCTCCACACTTACCATCCTTTGTCTCGTCATCTTATGTGAATCCTAGTTTTGGGTCTGGGGGCATGATGCCTCCTTATTCTCCCTTTTCGTTTGTGGGAGTCACATCCCTCAACCAACTCTTATGGTAGGAGGTTGGAATCCTCCTTCCTCTAGACCCAATCCTAGCTTCTCTTTTCTAGGATCAAGTGCTCAAATGGGTGATCCTTCTACTTATTACATCCCGCCCATCTATCCTTCTTATGCTATGTCGGTTCCTTCAAACATTTTTCTCATGGTGGGCCTCCTTTTGTCCTCTGGTGTTTGATCCGGGGGTAGTCAATTTTATAGTATGGGCAACCCCCTTTACGGAGTTCCTTTGTCTAGGGGAAACATATATCCTCACATGAGTAACCCTTGTCACGTCTCTTTTTCTTTGCAAGTGGCTTCCTCGGTGATGATGCCCTTACAAACCTTTATGAATTAGTTTGGAGGAGGATACCATCCTACTGGACAGGGCCGTGGTGTATACCAAAACCCTTTCTGAACCGCAATCTCTCAAAATTAGTCTTTCTCGGGACCTTGGTCTCAGATGCCGCAACCAGTTGTTGCAAGTCATGCTGGAAACACAAGTCCAATCACTGCAAGTCATATTGGCATTATATCACCAACCTATGCTAGTCATGTTGGAGATAGGTCAACAACCTCTGCAAGTTATGTTGAATAAATGCAACCAAACACTGCAAGTCATGCTGGGGTCACAACTCTAGTCACTACTAGGCACACTGCACATTCATCACCAACCTCTGCTAGTCCTATTGGGAATTCATCACCAACCTTTGCTAGTCCTATTGGGCATTCATCACCAACCTTTGCAAGTCATGTTGGAGATATGCTACTAGCCTTTGCAAGTCATGTGGGGAGCATGTCACCAACCACTGCAAGTCATGCTAGGGGCATTCATATGATTGAGAAGCCTAGACGTATAGGGCGTAATCCCAAGTTCCTTTGTAGGCTTTGCAAAGGAGATCACCTTACTTATTTGTGCCCTGCTACTACGGTGGTACGAGAAGCATGATCCTTATCTGGTGGCCCTTCAGGTTCTGAGTCATTTTTGGTTTCCCAACCTTCTTTAGTTGATACAACGGTCGTGTTGATGCAATCTTCGGTTGACACCACTCCTATTTTGGGGAGTGGTATGTCTCTTGACCTTATTGTCTCGCATCCTATTCAACCAATGGTTGAAGAAGTGATCGTGTCGATGCAATATTCGGTCGATCCCACTCTTATCTTGGAGATTGATAAGTCTAAGGAGGTGACATTTCTGATTCATTCTTCGATCAATCCCACTCTTCTTTTTGGGGGTGATGCATCTTTCGACCATGTCCTTAACATTTCTATTTATATACCTTCTAAATAAGGGATCATTCCACTCTCTTCAAGTACACTCCCTCCAAGTCCTAGGATGGTTTCCTTTGATTTGAATGATCTTGTAGAGCCTCGACTTCCTTCTCTGCAAGGATCCTATGTAATCATTTTATCCTCCTTGGCTTGGAAAGCTTTGGGTTCTCCCAATCTTGTGTCAACTGCCAGTGAGTTGCGGTATTTTGACAGAAGTCCTGCATGGGAGACTTGGCCTCCCCCATAATATGTTTCTTAGAACAACATCCTTGAGTCTTAGTTAATATATTTTCTGACTCTATAAAAAACGAAAATATTGCCGAGTGAACTTGTCTCTTTCACACTCATTAAATGTATTTTAAAGGATGTCTATTTGGTGTAAGTTTAACCCTTTTTCAGAACAAGTAGACTACTTACGAAAAATGAATACTCTAGTCAACATTGGCTGGAAGAGTTCTCCTGGGTATTATTTTATACTTTTTCGGGCCTAGGGGATTAAATCTATGAAAAAGGACATTCTTTGGAGTTAAGTTGTAATCACATTCCATCGTTTTACTTGCAGTATTGAGCCTATTTCCAGTTCCTTCTTTCTCGTTATAAGCCTCTTACCTCAACAATTTGCATCACTAGCCAAGTGAAGCCTTCTTTATATCCTTTGCAGCTTGACACCCTGTACCTTAAGAGGAAACATTCCCCCAAGTGTCCATGCCCCACACACACTTCCTTGCATTGAGCATAGGTATGTTCCACTATTTGGAGCTATTTTCTTACTCACGACACTCGTTTCCTCTCCTATATCATAACATTTCTTTTCCTATGAAAAAACAAAAAAAGAAGAGCAGGAAAATAATATTATCTCATATCGGTAGTAGTCATGTCGCCTTTGAACAAAGTGAAAATTTTTGAGTCCACTATCATCCAAAGTTTGGGTTTAGTATGACCTTAGGAAGCTGAGTTCATTACTTAGAGTTTACTCCTTCGACTGGTTATTCTTCCAGTCCCTATGGAGAGTTTGTTGATTCCTCCTGCATCACGAAGTTTTATCATCAAGTCTATACTGCCTAATTTATCCATATGTCTCATGATCTTGTTCAAAGGAAGTCCATAAGCATGTGTCGGTCATTTCTCAGAACTCTTGACTTTGCATGTTGATCATACCCTTAGTATGTTTCAGAGTCACATGAAGCAGTAGTCCTACCATGAACCCTGGTCCTACTTTCATTATGGTTAGGTAACCTTGAACCTAACAACCGACATCTTCTTATTGGTCGCTGACTCGGGGATTTCCCTTGTGTTTGACGACAAGAAATCTATTCACACATTGGGTTTCGTGCAGTGTCTTGGATTCCATTAGCCTTATTGGTGGTTTCCTCACCTTTGTCAACAATATTCCTTATTGGTTTCTATTTAGAGGGTCTTTTTCATGCACTACTTGCATCTGGTGCATACGAAATACTTGCAGTCATCAGTGGCAGGTTCTCCTGCCATCGACAATTGGGAATACATCAATGTCTCATGATCGATGGATTCTTCAAGTGTTCGACCTCAACACCCTTATTCACACTTGTAAGAATGTACTATGTGCCTTGATACCTACTTTAATTATCAGTAGGTTGTCTCGTGTTTGTTAACGGTATACCTTAATGACCAGTAATCAAACAAAGTCTCATTGTGTTCGACATCAAATCCTCTATTCACATGATGTAGACTTGCACCTTCGACAGATAGTGTAGAAGACCTTCAACTTACAGTAGCAACATTCCTATTTTGTTGCTGTCTTTCATTAGACCAATACCTATACGACTTCAGTGATCATGGGAGATAAGATTGTACTCCATTGTATAAAGATATCTTCAAATTGATTTTGAGAATGGATTCCACTTGGCCTTGTTCATGATTATGACATCCTATGGTATGTGTCTACTTTGTATTGCCTATTCATGGCCATGAACAACTATTTGGTATATTTACACATGGATCTGTAGTGTAATTTAGATTGGAAGCCATGTTTACAAAGTCATTATTCTCATGAGTAACTAGCACTTCCAACTGAGTCTCCATTACTCCACTTTTGGGAATTATAATGTATTTCGACCATCACATATACTCCTCTGACCTCACACATTATGGGGGCATCTGTTACAACAAATTTTGCCTCACCCCATGCAACTTTCTTGGATGGCCTTTCCATTTCCCTATGCAGACTTGAAGTCCCTTGTTTTACTTTCCAGAGCCAAAAAAACACATTTTCCACATATACGCACCGTATCAGTTAGACAACAAGCGTATACACAGGTTGCTCCACTACATCCTGCGTACATCGGTTTTGGTGCTCAAAATTAAAAATTGTGTCGGGTTTCCATATCATGTCATGAGATCCGTGATCCTTGACCTTCCACATATTGGAAACGCTCTGACTCAACCCTTCAGTTCCATTTGAAGGCTATAAATTCAGCCATATCCAAGCCTTGGAAAGAGGGAGAGAATTCAACTTTGAGAGCAAAGACACTCTGGAGAAATTTCACTTCATATTGAATCTGCATCCCTTTATCCTTGAAAGTCTGAACTCATTTTTCAGCCCCCAAGCTCTTCCTTCTTTGTGATGGAGAACCTCATTGTCTCCTTTATATGAGATTTCCTTTGGTGGAGGATTGAAGTGGTGGAGGCCCAACTGGAGGGACTTAGTTTCTCGGTTCTGATATGTGCCGTTACAGAATTTTGTCACCTATATACTTCTGCTGATTATTTTAATAGAAATACTCTTTTCTCGTCCAATTGATATCTTGCAAATATTTGAATTATTATTCCATGGGTGTATTTGTCATGTATGTTAATGGTTTGTGCTAATCTATATGCTAAAATTATATATTATCACTATATGCTTGTGTATCTTGGTTGTTGAGGACAAGTTGCAGGTATAAATCTTTGAGTTGTGTGCTCAATAATGGTCTTCATCGAATTTCCAGGTGAGGTAGGCTCTTGGCCTTGTCTTGTTAGCATTTCATTTATATAGCATACTTGGGATTAGAGTTGATTTATGCATGTCATTCCGTCTGCTGTGGTTTACCCCATGCCATAGATATATTTTCCTCGTAAAAACCATACCAATACCATATGATACCAATACCAATACCAATACCATACTAATGCCAATACCAATACCAATACTATACTAATACCAATACCAATACCAATACCATACCATACCATACCATACCATACCAATACCAATACAATACCATACCATACCAATACCAATACCAATACCAATACCAATCCCATACCATACCAATACCAATGTCAATACGATAGCAATACCAATACCATACCATACCAATACCAATACCAATACTAATACCATAACATTGCATACCAATACCAATACCAATACCAATACCATACCAATGCATACTAATACCAATGCCATTGCATACCAATACCAATACCATTGCATGGAAATGCTATGCATACTAATACCATACCAAAACCATACCAATAACAATACCATACCATACCAATACCAATACCAGTGCCAATACCAATACCGATACCATTGCATTGCTAATACCAATACCAATACCAATATGCATTTCCAATACAAATACCAATACCAATACCAATATGCATTTCCAATACCAAATCCAATACCAATACCAATACCATTGCAGACCAATACCAATACCATACCATTGCATACCAATACCAATACCATTGCATACCAATACCAATACCATTGCATACCAATACCAATACCATTGCATACCACTACATACCATTGCATACCAATACCAATACCAATACCATACCAATACCAATACCAATACCAATACCATACCAATACCAATACCAATACCATACCATTTCATACCAATACCAATACCAATACCATAACAATACCATACGATTGCATACCAATACCATACCATACCAATACCAATACCATACCATTGCATACCAATACCAATACCATTGCATACCAATACCATCACATGGAAATGGTATGCATTGGAAATGATATGCATACCAATACCATACCAATACCATAGCAATAGCAATAGAAATACCATACCATACCATACCATACCAATACCAATACCAATACCATACCATACCATACCAATACCAATACCATACCATTGTATACCAATACCAATACCATTGCATACCATTGCATGGCAATGATATGCATACCAATACCATACCAATACGAATACAAATACCAATACCATACCATACCATACCATACCATTGCCAATACCAAAACCAATACCATTGCATTGCCAATACCAATACCAATACCAATACCAATATGCATCACTAATACCAATACCAATACCAATACCATTTCCAATACCATTCCATACCAATACCAATACCATTGCATACCAATACCAATACCAATATCAATACCATACCATACCATACCAATACCAATACCATAACATTGCATACCGATAACAATACCAGTACCAATACCAATACCAACACCATTGCATACCATTACCAACACCATTGCATGAAAATAGTATGTGTTAGCACAATAATTTGCAGCTAGAAGAGGCCTGCCTCTCCTAAAGGCAGCTCAAAAAATCTTTATAGGTAGAACAAAGAAGCTACACTTCTCCTCATCTCCTTCAACAACTAGCATCAAGGTCGGAAAACCTTTCACAAGATCATCAAATCTTAAAGAGGCTGTTGAAGAATAATCCCTACCAAAAGTATCTATCCTACAAAAGAAGAAATATAAGGGCCAAGGCATTAGAAATCTTCTGTCCCTTTTGCAAAGATAAACAATTGATGAAACATTAAATCTACCACCTATACATGCTTCTAAGTGCTTGATTCTCAGAGTTTTGGGATTTTTTGTGAAGTGCTAACTCCCTCAGCAGTAAAATACAGAAATTCCGTAGCACTTTGGCTCTTTGGAATAGTCTATTTTTTTATTCCTCTGGTATGCTACCTACAGTGCTGCCAAGTCACCTAAATATAGTGGGTTTGATACTATGCAAAATCACTACTTGCTCTGCACACGTTCAAGTTGGAGGTGTTGCATTTTTGACAGCGCTACCTAAAATTTGCACACAGACGCACAGTGGCGCTACCAAAATTTGCTACCTAATATCTGGAAAAGATGGAATTTTCACACATACGCATCATGGGCGCTACCTAAATTCGCTACCTAAATTCTGGCAAAAAACAAATTGTGCAGAGTTATTTTATCAGTTTTGAGTCATTAACTTGAAACTTGGATTATGATCAAATGGGAAGGAATTTTTGAAAACTGGAGGAGGTTTTTGTTCATCACATAAAAAATAACAAAAACCTCTCTCATTTTTTCAAAATGTTCTATGTTCAAATATTTATTTGACATATAAGTGGTGCTATGGAACGTGCTTCTTAAACTCTGTTTTAAGATTGTTGAACTGGCAATTTTGACCAGTTGACTTCTAGGAGGATTTCCGGGTGAAATAAGATGAATTTTAAAAATCAAAAGGAGGTTATTGTCAATCACATACCTAGTAACATTAACCTCTTTCATTTTTCACACAAGTTTCATGGATTGGGATATTCGAACGAATCTTTGAGCCCTATGTTTTCAGTTTTCATGTTTTCCTGTTCAAGACGTGTTTTTGTGACACCTATTGCGGTCAGCTGGAGATGAATTTAACAAAACCGAGAGAGGTTTTTCTTCATAATGAGCTTATATACAAAAAATGTTCTCATATTTTACACAGATGTTGTATTTTGAGAATTACAAGTGGCATTTTGAAGCCTAGTTTTCAGAATTTTGCCTCATGAAAAGCAGGAAATTAATTAAAACGTGTCATTCTTTGTTTGTAACTGTTTCTATTTTGGGAAAGGGCTTGGAGTTCGAATTGGTGAGATGGAAAGGACCTATGGTTCTATATATTTCATGGTACAAGAGTATAGTGGGGTTCAAATGGTTGATGAAGGCTCCCTTATACTGTAATATTTTGATGAAGTTACTGTGAATTGGCTATGTACTGGATTTAAGACATTTTGGTTAATAGAAATCAACTTCTCTTTCAACTTATTTTCTTCTGATGCTAAATTTTCATGATTTGAATGATTCACATGAATGGTTGTGGTGATATTATGATGGATGTTTGATCATTATATTATCATGATGTTTATTTAGCTTCCTTAGTTTCTGAACTCAAGAAGATCTTGTGTTAAGAATATTTCTTCCTTAGGCTTTCTATAGACCCGATGTTTACATCAGCCCCTACATTCCTCTCATCGAAGTATTCCCTCTATTCATACTCACTCTCAATTACTGATTGAATTTAGCCAAGACCTTGATTGCTGGTGCATGCTAGTCGTGTTTTCTGAGTTGGAACATTATTATTTTGAGTCTTATCCATTTGACCTTTTAAAAAACTCATTTACATTTACAAAAAATTTGATGTTACCAAGCTCACCTGATTACAGTCTAGGGTGACTTTTGGAGTGATAACAATATGCATTGGCAATGATATGCATACCAATACCATACCAATATCAATACCATACTAATACCAATACCAATACCATACCAATACCAATACCATATAATACCATACCATACCAATACCAATACCATACCATACCATACGTATTTTCACCTAAAAAGAAGGTTGAAGTCAATAGGGGTGATAAAAATTGCCACATCTTTGCTACATTTTTTCTAAGCCAACCATGGATAATTGAATGATGCAAAAGTAAAAAAATATCAATATCTAGTTTAAATCCTTGCATCTATGAAACAACAATTCAAAAATCTTATTAGATTTATCAAGAGTAATTAAAATGATGGAAGTGCTTGTATCCTCAAAATATTATACACCATTCCACGTGGTTGAAAAATCAATGATCATAAGAGTGGTCCAAGGTATCATTGTCAAGTGCGATATGTGGTGCTAGTAGGCAAGAATCAAAGATATTTCTAGAGGATATGGAGTCTAAGGGAATGCTAGTGGAGTGGGTAGCTTAGGTAGGAAGTCAATAGGATAACTAAAGTGGAGGTTATCCCAAGGACCATCAAAATAAGGTATAGCATCAAATAATTTTTCATCATCATCGAAATTCATGGTTAATGAGGAAAGAACACTTTCACACATGAGAAAAGAGAGTGGATTGGTGGCTCCCAAGTGTGAAGCTACAATACCAATCTAGAAGTCTAAGTTGTTCAAAGGATGCAAAGACTCATACTCAATTAGAGTGGAGGTTATGCAAATGGTGGTATTGGCCACATAAGGAATTTGTGATTTAGGTCATGATCCAACCAAACAATAGGGATATATGGCGAATAAGCTACTAAAGGTGATACATTGTCTTGAGTAACATGTAGTTGATAACTACACCATGTGAGTTGATCAATGGTGATAATGCATCCTTCATGTGGAAAATTTATCACATGATAGAGAAAATATGCCATAACTTCCGTGGCACACATAATTGCATCTAAGAAGAAGGTTGAAGTCAATAGGAGTGATAAAAATTGCTACATATACTAAGACAATCTTATCACTTAATTGAATGGGAAGATTAGGTACAACTCCTATTGACTCACATGGTCGATCATCAAAGGTTTGCAAATAGGGTTCCATTGTAACATGGATAGGAGACACCAAGCACTACCTAACATCCATCATACTATAGGGATATGCTCTCTCATTAACTATGCATTTATGAACACAAAGGTTCTTAACAATGACCCCAATTAGAAAGGGTTGGAGGAAGGAAAACATGGTGACAAAAGGCTTTTCAAGATGAAGGTCACGGTCTTAGAATTTGAAGTGGGTATACTTGTAGTCTCCTTAGAGTGTGTAGGTATAGTAGGAAATGGTCCATTAGAAGTGGAATGGGTGCCTCCTCGTCTAGATGATTCCAAGCTAGTAGTGAAGTAGACAGATTGGAAGGACTGGCCACCAGAGTGGTTGACAATCGAAGAGGTCAAAGGAGAGGAAGCCTCGAGTTTAGAAGGAATGGGTTCACAACGAAGAATGGGTTGTTTCAAAGTAGAATAAGGGGTTTACTAGGTTGACTGCAGTGACTCTACAACTCACAAAGTCTTGGTAGCTCTGGAAAATGATGAGTACAATGACCAACAACTTTATTAAAGGTGTAAGGGTGTTTAGTCTTAACTCATACATAGCGATTATGATTTGGTTGAATTTTACCTTAGTTTGCATTGTCATTGCCCCCAACATCATATGAACAAATGTTCTACCTCATGTAACTACAACCATCATTTTAGACCACTGTTTAGGAGCAAATGGACGTGTTTTTCGATAGTTTAGGCACAATTCCTAACATTTTCTGCACCCACTAATGTGCTCATAGAAGATTACATTTGGGAATTAAATCGACGCTAAAGTTGGCATAGATGGCATTGACTGATATCTCAAATAAAAAATTCTAAAAAACCCGCAGGAAAGGGGACGAACTACTCATTTTGGATGGGAAGAATTACAAAAACACAAACTAGGTGTTTGCTAGGGCGAACAGAGATAGAGTGCGACCAAACCAACTGAATTTCAATCTACATTTCGACTCCAACATGATTTGGGTGTTTCCTAGGGAGAAAGGAGATAGTTTGTGACCAAACCAACTCAATTTCAAACTACATTTGGACTCCAACATGGTTTGGGTGTTTCCTTGGGAGAAGGGAGACAGGGTGTGACCAGAGCAACTCATTTTCAAACTACATTTGGACTCCAACACGATTTGGGTGTTTCCTAGGGAGAATGGAGATAGGGTGCGACCAAAGCATGATTTGCGGGTTTCCTTAGGGCGAACTAATATTTCCAGGTAACAAAATTACCAAATTTCACAACTTTTAGATTTGGACTTCTTGATCTATAAATTTCCTCATGTTTTATGGACTAATATATTGCAATATTAGCAAAAATAAATCATGGGAGAGTTATATTAACAATTTGTATTTGAAACAACACTATAATATAAAGCTTAGTTTGACATTTGGTTATCCTTGTTAGAAGAGGAAAAAAAAACCAGGAAGAAAGGAGAAGAAATAAACACCTTCAAAAATCATGACCAAGTCCACTTTCCTAAATCGTGACACAAGGGATTTTCCCTAGATTTCTTAAAATATCAAGTAGAGGGAAGGAAACAAATTCTAGCCACAATGAGGTAAGTCATTGTCAATTTATAGATTTCTAATTATCTAATTTTTATTTTTATTTTTATTTTTAGTTATTTGTCTTTTATTGAAAATTTTAACACAAAAAAATATTTTATATATCTAGGGACATGGGATTGACCAGGATAAAGATGTCTTGGCTTCGATATTGGGGATGGAGGCCATTAAAAAACTTGACGGTGTAGACTTGAAAACGCTTTCAAAATACATAGAAAAAAGATCCACTAAGACCCTTGAAGCATTGCAAGCAAATCAACCCTCTGAAAGGGAATCGATTGATTCCTCAACCACTCCTGGATTGAGCAGAAAATCAAGGAAATCATTGAAGATGACCTATAAGAATATGAAATAGAGAGCAGAGACCTCCAGTGTTGAAGCCATTCCTGGGATGCAAACTTCTTCCACCATGCCATGTTTTGGAACTTACATTCAGAACTATGATACAAGGATAAAATACGACATGGTTTCAGGCGAAATCAGAATGTCAGATGCTGCGAAGGTTTTTGTGAACAAGTTGAAGGAATCATTCCTTCAATGGTTCAAATACCATATCCATTTTTCATTCTCAAAGATACCAATGCACTTGTAGAAAGCTGTAATTCATGACACGAATTCTGAATTTGGCATAGGTTGGTTAGTAAAAAAGGTGAAAATACAAATGTCTCAGAATTGCAAGAGATTTAGGTGCAACCAAAAAATAAGATAGAAAAACTCTTGCCTGAGCAAAGGCTAAAAAAAAGGCCAATTGATGTCAGTATAAAAGTATGGAAATAACTTGTAAAATCATATGAGAAGTCGGATGCACAGAGAAAGTCTGGTGAGGAGAGTATCCAGGGATTTGAATTTGCTCATAATATTAGATCAAATTTCTTAAACGATTTTTATATTTTATTTGTGCATAGCTAAATTGACTTAGTGTATGTTTCATTACAAGGCCTCCAAATATAGGCTTGAAAAACTCCAATCCACGCATCACAGTGGCCAAAAAGGTCTACAAGCCTTGATCTGCACCTTTATAAGTATATTTATTATGCGATTTTTTTTTTCCTAGAAAAAGGTAAATGATTACATATTTATTAGTTTAACCAGTCCATGTGCCATGTTTTGATAGGAGGACAAATATGGTCGACATCCAACACATTTTGAAAAAGAAATGTTACAAAACAAAAACTGGACCGACTTCCTAATATGGATGGAGAACGAGGTATCAATAGTACTGAAGGATCCCTTGCCTTGTTTTTTCCCTAGTTTTTGTCAATGGCTCCCCGTTTGGGCATCCTTGTCCTTTATTTCCTTTGAATATTATGAAATTTTGGAATGTTCCTTGCAATTTATGGAGTTTGGAAATAATATCCCTTGTTTTGTGGCTCTTGATAACAAACATAGTTTTCCTAGCAGGGCTTTTCCCCTTTCGTTTAATTTATTTATATTTTCCTACTATTTGGATAAGTTGGATTCTCATCCAACATTCATAGGGCCTTATCTCCCTTGGACCTTCTCTAACATAGGTGCATTTCACTAATAGATGGGTGATAACTTCTTCATCCATATTACAAAGTGAACACATGGCAGGCCCTTGCTTACTTCTCCTTTGCAAATGATCTCAAAGAAGTAACTTGTCTCTCAACACCAGCCACATATAAACACATATCTTCATAGGAGCTCTAATATTCCAAAGGGGCTTCCACCACCATGATTTTGTCTTGTTCTGCATTACATAACATAATTTTGTACCATAGTTTTGAAATCTATTATCTTAGAATAGTATTTTTGGACCAAACCAAACTATATTCCTCATCCCTAATCCTTACATGAATATGAGATAAAGTTCCACATAACATTGCCATTGTGCTACATTCTCTCTTGAAAATCCCAAGATTTTTTCCAATGCATAATATACCATTGCATACCATTCCCAATACCATTTCCAATGCATACCATATAATGACAAGGAAATGCATACCATTGCCATTTCCAATGCATATAATACCATACCATTGACATTGACAATGCATACCATTGCCAATGCATAACATACAATGGAAAGGCAATGCATACCATTGACATTGCCTTTGCATACCATTTCCAATATATACCATACCATACAATTCATACCATACCATACCATACCATTTCCAATGCATACCATATGATGGCAAGGAAATGCATGGCATACCATGCATAACACAAATGGTATACCATACCATACGATGATAAATAAATGCATGGTATACCATTCATAACACGAATGGTATACCATACCATACAATACAATGGTATGGTATGAAATGGAAATGGTATGGTATGGTATGGTATGCAAGGCATGGCATGGCATGGGATGGCAAGGCAAGGCATGGCATGGTATGTCATGGTATGGCAAGGAAAGACAATGCATGGCATGGCAAGGCAAGACAATGCAAGGTATGGCATGTCAAGGAATGACATGACATGACATGACAAGGCAAGGAAATGCAAGGTATGGCATATAAAGTCATGCAAAGGCAAGGCATGGCATGGCAAGGCAAGGAAATGCAAGGTATGGCATGTCAAGGCATGCAAAGGCAAGGAATGACATGGCATGGCATGGCAAGGCAAGGAATGATATGGAAAGGCATGGCGTGGAAAGACAAGGCATGACAAGTGAATGCAAGGCATGTCAATGAAATACATGGTATGGAGAGGCATGGCATGGAAAGGCATACCATACAATAGCAATGCATGGCATGGAACAACAAGGCATGTCATGGCATGGCATGGAATGGAAAAACAAGACATGGTATGGCATGCCAAGGCAAGGCATGCCAATGCAAGGAAATGCATGGCATGCCAAGGGAAGTAAATGCATGGCATGAAAAGGCAAAGCATGGCATGGCAAGGAATGCAAAGGAAAGGAATGACATGGCAATGCAAGTCATGGCATGACATGACATGGTAAGGAAAGACAATTCATGGCAAGGCAAGGCAAGGAAATACACCTAGACACCTTTTATTACATTTCTGTCATAATTTTCAACCCTTCAGGGCTTGATGTATTGAATATTTTCTTTAGAAGGATTGAAATTTGGATGTGGTCTAGTTGAATGAGTATCAAGAGCATATTCATAATTACCTATAAAGTAGTTAATTCTCAAAGGACCTTTGAAGAATATTACAATGCCAAAATATCCTGGAAAAATATTCATTTGTGAAATATAAGAGAAGAAGATATATAGACCAATTAACTCTCAAATGATTTTATAGGAAAACATAATCATATATAGCACAAAATAGAGAGGGTTGACACTTACGGTTATGTAATATAATTTACAGTTGATAGTTAAAATGTATAACAATTTTTTTTACGATCTTTACTAACATTTATTGGAATTGTTGCATGTTTTACATCATTGGAATGCCATCTTATTTGTAACTTATTTGAAATTTTATTATGGTATGTGCAATTTGATACGATGTAATATGATTATGGTTTCGTTTCATATATTGTAATATTAGAAATATAACACAAAAATTAAATATTGCATGAAATAAATAAAAACTTTTCATTTTGAATGTTCTTTTTTTTTTCCAGAACACGGGTCTTCCAGAAGATCTAGTTGATCCTCATGAGATAGATACACATTATAATGGGTCTAATATAGACATGGGAGATGATGATGATGAGGCAGATGCAAAAGACAATGTGAATGATGACAATGATGACCACATTGATGATGATCAAGATAATAATGATGATGATGACCTAGTTGCTGGTAGTAGCCAGTGACATTGATCATATAGACTCCATCATGGATCATTGCTGATATATCGTTATGATGTCTATTTTCATGTTTACTATCATATGTATCATTTTCACCCACAATACCATATTATTGAGTTGCATAATTTTGACATGTATCATTTTGACTTATATCATTTGGAAATGTATCATCTTGACCTGTATCATTTTGACATGTATTATTTTGAGTTACATAATTTATCATTTAGACTTATATAATTTGGACATTTATCATTTTGACTTATGTCGACTATTGGCCATGTATCATTTTGACATGTTATTGATCTACTGTCATATTTGACTTTCATTTGTTATTCATCTAGATTATTTTTGGCACGAAATGAAAGAGGAGATATAATAAATAAATGTACAAAGATATTTCAGATATCCAATAATATAACATATATATATATATATATATATATATATATATATATATATATATATATATATATATATATANACTACACAATTTCTATTAATGAGCAAAATGTACAAAACTGTAGAAATACAGAGTGAAAGACTCGCTAGAATGGTGGTAGCTTATCGCTGAGAAGAGATGTAATGGCTACGCTCATTCACAAGAAGATGATCGTAGCTTATCAACAATAAAATGTAGCGGGGTCCCCTTCACCCACATATGTGAATGAAAAATGCGCTCCCCCTCTTCACGATCCGCTGGTTATTCTGGTTGAATTGTTGTGGTCATGACATTAGCAGTGTGGTCTACATCGATGATCTGTATTTTCCCATTATTTTCTGAATCAGATTCTGAATTAGGGTTTGGGTCTTTTTTTTTTTTTTTATCTCGACCACTAATGATTGTTTTGAGCGAATTCATCAGTTTTTTGCTAGGGGATTTTGTGGAAATTGCACCGCTTTCCAGTGTCCTTCTTCATCTTTCCTTTACCCTTCTTTTCCTATGGCTTGGACTGGTTTTCAGGAGGATGTTTGTTAGGGCCTTATTTATCATACTTTGTTTGTTGCGGATTTGTAGAACCGAACCCCTGTTTGTTCTAGTGCTTAAATTTCTGCTCGATTTTGACAACATATCGATAAGCAACACTTGGTAACGCGATGTATAAAATCCATTTTAGTTTGGATGTATCTGTGTATATCCCCACAATATTTCAGAACCAAATTTTTCTCGAAGTCTTTGATACCCAGCTTGGTGCACAAGGTATGGAAGGTATTGGTGAACTATGATACTTCTTGGCCCCTTTCTTGCTGCAGTGTGGTCCATTTCATGTACTAGTCGTCACAGTTGTTGCACCTCTTTCGTCACCTAAGTGAGAAAAATAGAGGTGCTTACAAGCTTAGTTGGGTTAGCTAAGTAGGACAGATGTAAAGGAAAGGGTTAGAGAAAGAAATATAAAAGAACAAATTAAGAATTAAACTAGGAAATAAAAGAACAACTAAACTATTGAGCATAAGGACATAATAACAAAAAAACCAATAAGACTCATGTCACCAATGGCAAGGATTATATTAGTGAAAGAAAACACCAAGAAGAAAGAGGACTATGGGTCCCTTCTTCCTCCAAGGGAGGGCTCTTGGATCCCCACAACTAAGCTCTTCTTACAACTTTAAATGAAATGGTGAAAGAATCCCAAGCTAATCCACTCAAGAGGTGAGATGGATTTCCCTATGTAATGGTGCTAGTATACTCTTGATGAGAATAGAGGATTCCTCAAGAGAATAGCAGCATCATAGCTTTGCTAATGAATTCCTTGAAAATGAAGTGCACCCATGGCCTTGTTTTATAACACCTCTTTGAGGTATTGTGCAACCAACTTGTAGTGTGAAAAGAGGCTATTTAGGGCATTTTTAGGTCTTTGACCAGCCACCCAGTCGGATTTAGTTGAGATTTGGGTGTCAAATCAACTTGGAAGCTGAACCAGAAGTGAGTGGGAGGCCGACCAATCTCATAAATGTGTCATTCTTAGATGTGCGGGCTTTTAGCGACCACAGTCGCGCATCGTGCGCATGTGCGCTTTTCCTGCATTTCGGAATAGCACATGTGCGCGTGCACCCTGTGTAGTCATAACACACTTTAATTTTATCACTGGTTGTATAGTTTTGGACCTTTTGGAAATGATTTTGTGGTAATTTTGGTCCATGGGTGACCTCATAACTGTTTGAAGCTGCTGGATTCTTGTAGCCATTTGCGAACAAAATTTCAGTGATAACAGATGCCCCTTGATGGATGAGGTTAGGAGCATACATATAGCCAAAATTCATCAATGTTTCTTCTACTGAGAGTGCCGTTGTAAGAGAGAGCGATAGTGAGAGTATCAAGAGTGACCCCATTGGATGAAGAAGGGAACCTGTAGGACCCAACCTTCCATAAGGTGTGTAAAAATACGCTGTGTACAAACGAGGCGGGCATGCCCCATGCTCGTGTCATGTAACTAAAAAAGAATGGTGTTTGTATAGTAACTGAAACTGTGTGTTGATGTAGACAACTGTAGTGCCTTTGGGGGCGATTGTGATAAAGGCAGAAGACAATTCTGCGGAGGAACATACTTTGAACAGTAGGCAGTGACACCTGTAAGAAGTATCATGGATTCTGTAGGCATTGATAGCCCAACCAAATTCAGAGGTCTTCGGCAAATATAAGGAATAACTGCAATAGTCGCAAAGTAAGACCCACCGTAACATGAGAAAGTGTTGAAGTCGAATGTTATGGGGGTCAACGACAACAAGGAGCAATGGTGGTTCTCCCTGTGCCGTCTGAGACCTCTCATTGGAAAGGTAATGAGAGTCAAGACATTGTTGCCCTTCTGCAAACTATGCTGATGTTGACAAAAAGGGAGACGTGATTCCAAGAAGCAAAAGGCTTCGTGAAATCTACTAGGTGAGGTGAGGAGTGGAGGAGGTACATGGACGAAGTCAAGATGTGTGGAGATTCAAGACTGCCTTTGGTTGGGGGTATATGCGAAGTATAAGTGGCCGCAACCGGTGAACAAGGTCGAGTGTCAAGGGGACAACAAGACGTGGGATAAGTTGTGCCAGAGGTGGGACAAAGTGAACAAACTCAGAGGGCTGAGGTAAGTGGCCTCTGGGATACTCAGAGTATATGGATGATGTAAACAGGGATAGATGATAAGGAGTGCCCCAACCAAGGGCGACATGGGTTGCGTTTTCCAAAAAAGGGAAGAAGGTCGCCAAAGGTGATGACAAAAATATATGTAAATGTGGGAAACAAAGGCTTTGTACAATTTTATCAAATGAATAAAGAATAATTTGGGATGAGTGTACAAATACAGAAACAAGTGCCCCAATGTAATATGGTTGGGTCGGTGAGGGCGCAATTTGCTTGGAGAACTGGTGGAGGTTGGGGGCCCCATGGGTGGGTTTCTGTTTGAAGTAGATGAAATGGAGGGAAATTTGCAGATGTACAAACTGATTGTGAATGAAATGGAGGGTTAATGATACTGCAGAGGCGCAGTCAAAATATAACCTTGAAGAGATAATCTGGGATTCCATTTGGGAAAGCTAGCAAAATGAGGAGAAGGAGTATGTTTCTGATTCACTACATGATGTAAGACTATCAGGACTCCCATCCCTAAAGGGTTGAAAAAAAACATGAGTGTCAAAGGGCCGAAGGGTGCTATGAATGGGACAACTCATGTGGGGGAGAGTGCTACCAGGTAACAGTACCTAAAATGCAATGGAGGTGTCGGTATTGCAGAGTCGGAGATGGGGATCCTAAAGGAAAATTTTAGAGGGTGTGACTGGAGATGAAATTGAGATTCAGAGGGAACAATTACATGCCAGTATTGATTATATACCTGAAGGGGTTGCGTGGATGTATGATGACCAAGTACTTGCACACATGAAAACCAAATACCCGACGTGAACAATATTTGAAGAGAATCAAACATACAAGCATTTATTTGATAATTTTGAAAATGAGCATATGTACCTGGATGGGGTGTGAAAAAATGGCACCCTGGGGGCTAAGGATAAAAATGGCCCAGAGATTGTCTGGATGTAGGTGACAGGATGCTGATCCCGTGGCTAAAGACAGATTGAAAAATGGACACCCGGAGCTCCCAAAATGGTGTTTGGAAGTTTGGCAGAAAGGCCTATATATAACTGTAGGGCCCACATTGCCACCTCATTTGTACTTGCTGTCAGAGTGACTGGATGAGGGGTATTCAGAGGATATTTGGATTTTTGGGAGAATGAGGCAGCCGATTCAGGACTAGCGAGATTTAGGTTAATATTCTTATCGTCTTGCATAGAAGTAGGTTTTCAATTTGTGGGCAGGGCCTGTACGGAGGGTCGTACAGGGGTTTTTATGGGTGGGGGCCCCCCAGTGCACGGGCAATCTAGAAATATGCGCGCACGGGTGTGCACTTGTTATCCGGATAGCCGCGCATGGGTGCGCCCATAGGGGGGACAAAGGTGCACCTGTTTGCTACACAGCTGCACATGAGTGCGTGACTGTGTAGTGGACATGCACGCTGTGATGCACGCCTGTGTTCGTGACAGGGGCGCATGGAGGCGCCCCTGTAGGGTGGATAGGCGCGCACACATGTGCTCCTATGAGGTGGGTAGGCGCACATGCGTGCGCACCTGTGGGGTGAACAAGCATGCATATGTGCGCACCTGTGGGTTAAACAACCGCGCCTTGGGGGAAAGAATGATGGGTGAAAAACTTATATATTTTTAGAGATTTTAATGTGTTTTATGGTCAATATAGTTGACCTAGGACTGTATTATGTGTTTGCAGGTGATCATTTGCACGATTCCAGTCCATTGGAAAAAGCGAGACTGGTCACAACTGAGGGATGCCATGGCTATTGAGGAGCCGGGGATTCGTGCTACTTTGGAAGCCTGTGGGCTGCTGAAGTTTTTCGAGTGCTCATTGATACGGGCATAGGAGTATCTTCTGCAGTTTCTGATTTGGATGTGGAGTCCGGATCTGCATTGCTTTATGGTGCGGAGAGAGCAGATTGCCTTCACTGCGGTGGAGGATATATATTTTCTGACTGGGCTCCCTTTTCAAAGAACGCCCCTACCAGCGGAGCCTGTGTTACCTGCGAACGTGCAGTTAACTACCTTGGGTCGAAGGTATTGCTCGAGGGAGAACTTCATGTCAGGCTCCATTGTGAGTATCGAGGCGATGGATGCTTTAGCTCATCGTTGTGTAGCAATGATGATTGTGAGGGTATATGGGTCCCTCAGGACTCAGCGGATCAGTGGTGGTCAACTGAGGGTTATGGGGAGGGCACTGGCCGGAGAGCATTTTTCCTGGGGTTTGATGCTACATGCGAGGATGGTAGGGAAGATGGATAGATGTCGGGCTTCAGACTCAGGGGACTTTTCCTTTGGGTCCATTGTGGTGGCCTGGTTTTTGGAGAGGGTGCCGATGTTGCACCCTAGATTTTTATTGGGCGCACCTGGTGCACGAGAGCCACGATTGAGGCAATGGTCAACGATTTTGGTTCACCACGGTGGTGGTGAGGGCGACCATTTTTTCATGGCTGAGGCAACAGATTCCGCAGATCATACTGCAGTATCCATACTGTGGTGTTGACTTTCGGGGTAATCCGGACATGGTGTTACCTCCAGGGGAGGTGTTTGATCATTGAGGTATGTTTTTGATTTTGATATGTTGATTTTTTGAGATAGCATGACATGTGTATTTTGTATAGATGTTGATACTATCGTTTGGTTGTTTATATGTGAAGATGTGGGACCTTGCGGGCGTGAGGTTGAGTTGATGAGAGCGTCGGCTCGACAGGAGCTGGGGAGACCGCCGCGGGGAGGACCGCGGGAAGGGGAGAGACGTCAGCGCAAGGACATTGAGGCGAGACCGGCTAGTGACGAGAGAGCGGCTAGGAGACGCTTTTTTGATGACCCTGGTGCCGAGCCATCGCATGCTCCTCCGGTGGAGGCCGAGGGAGATTTTGAGGACATTCACTGCCGCTTGGAGGTGGTGCTATAGGTCGTGCCTGAGGGCATGTGGTCGCGCATCCAAGATGAGGGCATCCTAGAGCAGTGTGTGGGAGTTCCGCTGATGTGGGGGGCCGTGGTGCGGCGAGCAACAATAGTAGGTTCTGCCATGACCGGACGGTTACCTCCCGGTCCAGAGGGACCAGTAGTGGGTGGGGAACCACCTCCCGAGGGAGGGGCAGGAGGTGGTTCTCGAGAGGCACCTTAAGTGTTACTCTATGTATTTTTGTATTTTTGTATATAGGCTGGTGAGCCCATTTTGGTGTAGTGGTACCAGTTTTATATCGAGGAGATTTGTTGGCCTGCGTATGTTGTATATGATGTTTTGTATGTAAACATTTTGATGGCACTGTTGAACGATTTATATATATATGAGTATACATTTTGGGGTCTTTGTGATGTTTTACATGTGTTTTTTAATGTGTTGATAATGTCTAAGCTATATATGCTGTGACAGGCGTTTGATGGTTTATGTGTGTGTAGAGGTATCTTGATGTGATATATGCCAATTGAGTACAATGTTAACTATGTTATCTGTGATTTGATTCAATTGTCTTGGAATATGTGTAAATGTAATGAAATCAAAATGTTGAGATAAAAGTCTAACTTGCAAGTATTTGCGAAAGAGGCAAGGATCGCGGACATGGTACACATTGTTGAGCCGGAGGACTACTAATTGAGAGTCAAGAAAGATGCTAAGGTGACAAATACGATGATGATGGGCATCGACGAGGAGGCCAATGACGACAATGTATTCAACTTGGTTGTTGGTTGCTGAACCCAAACATATGCTGCTAGAGTGGAGCAGTTCATGTGAGGGGGAATAGAGGGCCCAAGCTGCCAAAGTGAGATTTTGTGTCCAACGGCTGGCACCGTTGGCGTAATCGATGTGGCAGGCTGATGGAGGTAGCATCTGTCAATAACACAAATGATAGTTTAGACGTGTGGGATGGAAAATAGATTAAAAACACTATAAAAGAAATAACCTAATGTAGAATGGATACACTTAGGCATACAATTTCTTTAAGTATAACCCGTTGACGGGTTCTTTGAGAGAGAGGCCTTCGGGAGAGGCTAGGATGTATGTGCCTTTGGTGAGGCAATGTTGGATAATGTAGGGGCCATGCCATAGTGACTGGAATTTTCCATGACCGAGGGTATCGTGAGCGATATCGTAAGCAAGGATGAGGTTGCCTTTGTGAAATGAGCGAAGGTTGACATTGCGATCAAAGGTGGCCTTTGACCATTTTTTGGCTGCCTCATTGTTCTGTAATGAAGATCGACGATCTTCATCCAGGGACTCTAAGTTCAACAAGCGCTTCTCCATTGGAGCAGTGTCAGGTAATAGCTCAATTATGGTGCGTAAGGTGGGAATTTCGCACTCGATAGGAAGAGTGGCCTTGACCCCATGGACTAGATGAAATGGTGTGAAACCAGTGGCCGTTTTCACGACCGTACGATAAGCCCATAGCACGGAAAATAACATATGATGCCAATTGGTCTTATGTTTGTTAACCGTGCACTGTAACATGGTCTTGAGGACCTTGTTAACTGCTTCGATCTGTCTATTAGACTGAGGGTAATATGGTGAGGAAAACTCATGGGAGAATCCTAACCGAGATGAGAGTTCGACGAAAATCTCATTCTGGAAATGTTTCCCGTGATCGGAAACTAGTTGGAGTGGTACTCCAAAGTGGGATATGACGTGATTAAAGAAAAAACGCGCTGCAGTGTCAGCGGTGTTGTTGAAGGTGAGCATGGCTTCAACCCATTTGGTGAAGTAATCGACTGCGACAGTAATGTATTTGTGCCCATTGCTGGATGGGGGGTTACAAGTCATGAAGTCGATGCCCCATTTACAAAAGGGGCCTGCAATAATGACTGGGTGAAGAAGAGCGGGTGATGCTCGTGCTTTGTTGGCGTAAAGCTGACATTTATCGCATCGCTTCACAGCATGAATGCAATCGTGAAACAATGTAGGCCAAAAACAACCTGCTTGGATGATTTTCTGAGCAATGGACATTTCCAAAAGATGGCCCCCGCATGTGCCACTATGGCAGTCGTTCAAGACTCTATCGACCTCATCAATAGTCAAGCATCAACGAAGTATGGTGTTGACCCCTCACTGATATAAGATATCTCCAATGAGGAGATAGTGGGGGGCCTGGTGGCGAATATGACGACGATCATCTCATGAGAGGTGGTTACCGAACTTTTGGGTTCGGAGGTAGACGAGGAGGTCACCATACCAAGGATCATCTGAAGTGATGTAAAAGAGATGTTCATCGGGGAAGTAGGTATTGATGGGGGAAATGGTAGTATCAGAGGGGAAGGCCGTGACAAGTTCGGTGAGGACGAGAGCTTTCTTTCTCTTGGGTGTTGAAGATTTGAGATCGTACTCCTGAAGGATAACGATCCATCGGGCAAATTTGCCATTAATTTGTTGACGATTGAGCAAGTATTGCATAGGGTTGGAATCTACGATGACTTTAGTTGTGCGAAGCAGAATGTAATGGCGCAGTTTCTAGACTACGAGGACGATGGCAAGGGCTAGTTTCTCTTAATGTTTATACTTCAGGGGTGGCCCTGAGAGGTTTCTACTAATGTAGTAAATTACATGCTCACGATCATCATCACTGATTTGAACGAGAACTCCTACTACTGAGACAGCTGAGGCTGATATGTAGAGGATATAGTCGCGATTGTAGTCGGGTGCACTAATTAAAGGGGCATTGGAGAGTGCCATTTTAAGATCGTCAAATTCTTTTTGGGCATGTTCATCCCAGTGGAATGGGATGTCATGGTGGAGTAAACGAAGGAAACCATGTGCTCGAGTGGCATAGTCTAGGACAAATCAACGTAGAAAGTTAGCTTTTCCTTATAGGCTCTGTAGTTGGTGTAAATTTCGTGGGGGTGGAATTTCGGTGATGGATTGGACTTTGAGGGGGTCTATGGTAATACCACTTTGGGACACGATGAATCTGAGGAGGTGCCCAACAGTGACGCAGAATACGCATTTGAGGGGGTTCAAGCGGATGTTGTACTGACGACACCATTGGAAGATGATTCATAAATCATCAAGATGGTGGGTGCATTTTTTGCATCAAGCTGTGAGATCGTCCAAGTATGCGAGGATGATATGAGCCAGAACGTGAAAAATGTATGTCATAGCCCGTTGGAAAGTTGCACCAACGTTCTTTAGGCCAAAAGGCATGACACAATACGCAAATGTACCCCAAGGGTTGGTGAATGTGGTTTTGTATTGATCGGTTGGGTGGATTTGGATTTGATTATAACCATAGAAAGTGTCCATGAAGGACAAAGCCTCGTGGCCTGCGCAGTCGTCGATAATTTGATTGATGAAAGGCGTTGGAAGGTTGTCTTTGCGATAGGCGTGATTGAGATCGCGAAAGTCCGTGCAGACACGGATAGTGCCCTGTTTTTTGTTAACGGGTACAGGGTTGGAAACCCATGAGGTATAGGCGATGGGGTAGATGAACCCAACCACGCGTAATTTGTCAATCTCGGCTTTAATGGCCGCTGCTTTGGATGGGTGTAGCGGTTGTTATTTTTGACGAACTGGTGTAATGTCAGGCCAGATGTCGATGCGATGTTTGATAATAGAGGGATCAAGGCCAGACATCTCTGTGTATGACCAGGCAAAAATATCTTGATATTCTTGGAAGAGGGATTTATAGGCGATGATTTCTTGAGGAGTGCATGCAGTGCTAATGGTGATTTCCTCGAAGACTCCACTTTTGATGGAAATATCAATTTTGATGGTCAGGGAAATGTTGGCCATGTTGCCTTCTTCAAAAGCATCAGGGGCCGAGATGGGGTTGTTGAACCAGTCGATATCCCCTGATGGGATAAAACCCTTGGTTTCGACTCTGTATATGGGGTGTTGGTTAGGAGGCGTGAATGATTCCTATGAAAAGAAGAGCGCTCTGTGGTGTAGTGCATCCCATGGGTAGTTGGGAGTGGTTAGTTACTCGAGTATGTCCTCGTCATAGTGAAATTGGCGGGAATACAAGGGGTCTAAAAGAGCGATATCGGTGACTGTCACCATGTGGTTGTCTTTTGGTGATGAAGAAGCAGGGGGAACGACGCAATGAGATTGCGATGGTTCGCTCGACATAAACCAAATATTGAGGTACTGAGGAGTACCAGTGGTAGTTGGATGTAAACTTTTCGTAGGGAAATGAGCAGGATAATTGGGGGGATTTGGGGGTAAATCCTCGGATAAGTCATCCAAGAACCACCGAGGAATAGGGAGTGCCTCTGGTTCAGGAGAAATGATATGAAGAATCTCAAGTGGTGAGGTAAGGTCAACCATAGATTCTGTAGGGGGTGTAGGGGTTTGAATCAAGGACATTTGGCATTGCCTGTATTCAATGATCATAGGACATTGATATGTAAAATGATCTAAGGATTCACATAGAGAGCAAGGGCATCTCATACGTTCATTGACTGAAGTCGTGACATAATGGATGTCAGTGATTTTTGGTGAGGATGGCGTAACTGGACTGGGTGTCTGCTGGACGCTTTGGCATACTACGACTAATGTCTACTGGAATTGAGGTAGTGCTAGGCAATGGTGTGTATAATGGCCATATTCTGAACATATGGCGCAAGTGAATTTGGTTCGCAGTCCTTTGCTACTTGAGTTAGGGGAGATAGCGACAGTACTTGTTACAGTGGCGAGCGAAGATGGTGTGTTACTGGGTTGAATTAGGTTACGTAACTCGGGTAAAGATGGGAATTTGTTCGTTGGGTGTCCCTCTTTCTCACATAGCGTGCAAGGAGGTTGGACGCATGGGGGAAGTGGAGCTACAGGCTCCTTCTTCTTTCACCTGCCCCCAACTGTGGTAGGGAGGTTAGTGAGTGGGGGTGTAGAGGGTATGGTGGGAGTGAGTATGAGAATCGTCATTGGGATTCCTTCCGTTTGGGGGGGAAGGGATGGTTGAGGGACCATCTCTGGTGGATGTAAATACCAAACTGGAATTGCCAACACCATATTAGGGAGGGTAAGCGTTGCGGCTACTTGGAAATCTTGTACGCCAGGTGGAGGGTAGAAGAAGGGGATTTGAGTAATGGCTTGGGGAATTGTCTCCCAAACTGGGATATGGCCTTGGGCAGAGGTGAAATCGTGAGCTGGTGGAGTCGACGAGTTCACAGGAGGCTCATGAGGGGGGAGCTCTGCGACTAGTGGGACGTCAGATATGATAGAAGCCTCCCTAGGAGGAAGGGTATCCTCTATGTCAGTTCTGTTGGATGATACGACACATACTTGATTGGAAGGATGAAGGAGCGATGGTGCACCGTGGTAAGTTGCTAACAATGATGGGTCTTTGAAAATCCCGAGACCCATTTCAATGAGTGGGTACGTTTCAGGATGAGTATGGATGAGGGGGAGAATGTTATCGATGTTGGCAGAAGGGTTAGGCTCGTAATGAGAAACTTGGTCAATGGTAATGATCTTCCCGTTGTGGGGGAACATCATGGTTCAAAAGGTGGAAGATGCAACTGCCTTCATAGCATACATGTAGCTACGATCGAACAAAATATTGTAATCGAGTGGGGCGTCGATAACTTCAATGTCGATGATAATAGTCTTGCCCCCAAGTTCTACAGGGACATTTTGGAAGAGCCCTTCAGGAGATGATGGTCATCCGTCATAAGCTCTTAAGGTAATGGAATATGGGATGAGTTCGGGGGAACCAAGTTTCTGCCATATAGACTTGGACATGATGCATGTGGATGCTCCTTCATCGATGATGCACCGATGAACTGTAATGTTCCGAATTTTCACTGGGATTTGAAAAGTGATTAGAGTGGGGAGGCGAGGTTCTCCGCTGTCGAGATCAAATGTGATGAGTTGAGTATCCGCAGGGTTGACTACCCCCAAGGCGGAAAGTAATGATTTTTTCTGAGTGGGACAAGTTTGAAGGACCTCTAAGACTGACATGGCAGTCAGGGATTGTGCTAAGTCATCAACCAAACTGTAATTATGAGTCGTCCTAGCTTGTGGGTTGTGGACATTCCTACGCAATGGGATGCAAGGGATGCAAAGAGGTGGTTCTGTGTTAGGGCGAGGAATTACCAACGGGGGTCCCGTTGGTGCTGGGATTGTTTCTGGGGGAATGGGAGGAGACTCAACGGGTGCACGGTATTGACGACTATGTGTTTGCAGAAGGATTTCTTCCTCACTTGTGAGGAGGATAGTACGATCTGCGGGGTTTTTTGGATTGAGATACTTTCCCGACTGTGGTGGGGTAGGCTGCATCTCTTGTTGGGTGTTCATCACACCTTGGTGTGGAATGGGGTTTTGTAGCACGACTGGGCGGGGTTGTTGCACGTATTGTTGTGGGGCCTGCTAAGGGTCAGGCGGTGCTGGAGGATGTGGTAGACTGCCCGAGTCTTTCAATCATTTAAAATCAACGATTTGGGGGTAATGATGAGTATAATGACCGAACTCACCGCAAAGGGCACAAGGGAAGGTGGTTCTAATAGTATTGTTATTTTTCCCTTGACACCTGTTGTTATTTCCCCCCTGGGGGTTTTGATTCCCTTGATTCTGGTTGCCCCCAGTAGGTTGGTTCTGTTGGGGGTGATTCCTGCCTTGACCTGGGTTGTTATTGTTCCTATTTTTTCCTTTCTTTTTGGCATTATTCAACTGATGGGTTGGATTTGCCGTATTCAGTTGTTCAAAATTTTGATATTGCTGAAGGGGAGAGGGTTGAACAAAATTCACCCCAGCGTGAGGATGTGGGGGAGCCATGGGCTGTGGAGGACCAGGGAATGGAAAGTATGGATTCTGTGGGGGTAACGATATGTAAGGTACATAGGAAGGCGTGGCGCTTTCGCTAGTACTTAGAGTATAAGCTGAGGTAGAGGGAGTACCAGAACTTGTTTGGATAGGTGGGTGTATTGGGGGTGCTGACGGTGGCCCACTGATGGGTGGAGGAATAACAATACGGTATGGTTGTTGATAAGGGGGTGGGGGGTAATAAGAGGTGCCCCCATATGCCGATGGATATTGAGGTGTGCCATACATTGGTGGTTGTTGGGGTTGTGGACTATGGTGCGTGGTATTACCAATCAATCCATCTGCTGAGTGAGAGATCCTAGGTTTGTCTTGTAATTAAGGGAAGGTGGAAGCTACATATTTACCGAGGAGAGAGACAAGTGATTTGAGAAACCAGTCAAGACATTGTTTTTTGGTGGTTTCGGCTTTGCACAAACTACGTCATCTACGCCACTCGTGAATGTGATCAACAATATGTGTGGATGAGGTTTGTTTAAAGTTAGAGAGTAGTTCAAGACCATTGTCATGGCGGATTGGTAATTGGAAGAAGGTCAAAAATGCTTTGGCCAAGGACTCGAAAGTCGTATGGGATCCTGATTTTTCATCTACATACCATTTGGCTGATGGGCCAGTGAGTGTGCGTTGAAATAATTGTAGGTTGATGGAATCATCCATGACGCTGTTGGAAGAGCACCATAGGTGGAAAGTCATGACATGATTGGTAGGGTCATCCCCTGCCTTTCCTTCAAACTTGGGGATGTTTGAAGGTAGTTTGGTGGGTATTGCAGGCCATGTGGGGTCATGCAATATAGGATCATTTGTGAGTTTTCTTAGATCTGATATGTTAAGAGAGGCCAAATATGGCATTAGGAGTGTTGGTGGAGGATTAGTTCCAGCCATAGTGTGAGTGTTCTATCCCTTGAGGGGGGCTAGGTGGGTTGGTACTTTCCCCTTGAGAGGAAGTTGGCCCCCCGCTTCCGTGTAAAGGAGAGCGAGTGGACGGTGGACCTTGGGAATTAGACCCAAGTAATGTGGAACCAAGCAAAGATGATCCTAAGATAGGAGTGTGAGAAGGTGGTGCCGATGATTTGGAAAGACTAGGAACTCCTCCTAAGATAGGAGGGAGGTTGAGCAAGCGTCTGGAATGACAGGAATTCTATGGGTCCCCTATGATGTCCGACTAGTTGAGTGAATGTGTGCGAATGGTGGTGAGAGCAAATAAATAAACAAGAGCCTTTGCTATAATTTTTGAACTTGACACAATATATATCCAAATCAAAATGTAATCAGAAGTGCATCATACATAAATTATTGTGAAAAAGAAACATATATGTGGATAAGTGGGTTTTGTCTGCGTGGGGGAACAAAGAAAACAAATTCTTGTGTCCTAAAATATGTAACGTCCTTCCTCTCAAATAGCACTGGACCTTCCAATAGTACTCAACAGTGGAGTCTGAAGTCACCAGAAGAGAAACTAGTGAAGGATGAAGTAATAATTTATAATGAGGGGTAAAGGGGGCATATCCCAAAAGAACTGGTGATATTTTCCAATAGCCACACAAAATCCGATCAAGGTGAAATTGCAGCCCAAAATTTCCACCTGGGTAGATGTCCTAAAATTTGGTCAGTAGGTACCTCGGTCAAAGTGAGACATTTAGATTTTTGGCCTAAGAAATGGGTCACGGGCTGGATCCCGTCCAAGAGGTGGGTGCCTCAAGGGGGGACGCACAAAACAACCAGACCTCAGCCTTCAACCCTTCACGGGTATATCCATGCCTTATGGTGTTAGGAACACTTGAATTGGAGGATTTAAAGTTCCCTATTCGACAACTTCTATTGTTTTGACAATGTGGGAACCAGATAACGGGGAGTTATTTGGATGCCTATCCCCGAAATCCTACCTAGACTAAAAAAATTATTTTGGCACCTCCTATGGAGGAAAACTTAGTGAGTTCTTAGAATTTTTTTAGATGTGTTTGTTTGAGAGATTGGGGGTGTGAACCAACCTCGTTGAAATTAAATGGGAGTGGATAGTTTCGTTAAGAAAAGGGTGGGGTGTTTCAGAATCCCTTTGGAGGAAACTTACTTTGACCTCCACGTTTCGAGAGGAAAACTATGTGAGTGATAAGTGACTTTTGTGTGTGAATGAGTGAAAGTCTGCCAATGTTTTAATGAATTAGGTGTCACCTTGCTACATGTGGACTTCGCTTGGTCCTTACAAGTGTTGATTACCTAATTAACTAAATACATTTGGTACAACCTTGCGTAATTCAAAAGTCCCTAGGAAACTAGCATGTGGACATGTGGGTCCTTTACTATTCCTTTAACTCCCTATTGTGATTTAATCTAAGAAAAACTTTGAAACTATCCTATATTGTGATCATTTGGGCATGTATGGGCTCGTTACAAAACCTTTAAACTTCCCTAGTGATTTAATCTAAGAAAGTAAATTTCAGCACTATCCTATCTTTGTAGCATGTGGGCATGTATGGGCCCATTACAATCTTAAGATGTGTTTGAAAAATAAACTAAGAGGAGTTCCGAGGGGGCTGTTGTCCTCTCCTAAAGGTTTTAATCTTCTTAAGGGAGATGAAATTGTCCTACAACCTCTTTTTGATTCTCAAGGTCGCTTCGAAGCGCGAGAGAAGAGCATACTAAATGATTGTTATCCAACTTTTGGTCCCAATGCACTTTGATGTGTTTACAAATGATTCCAACTTATACTTTTAGTCAAAGCAAGCCATCCATGTGGCAAAATGAAAGCAAAAGAGAAAATAATGATTTTAAACCCCCTAAGTGCCTATGTGTTTTGACTAATCCCTTTATATGAAGAGGGAACTAAGTGTGGTGCAGATTACAATATGCATGAAATCATTTTTAAGAAGGCTAGGGGCCTTCCCCAAATCACAAAAAACATTACAATGTGAATTTTTCTGCACAGGTGCGCGGGTCTCAGAGTAGATAGAGGCACACTGAGCGCCTGTGCGTAGAACGAAACATGATTTTGGGCACAGGTGCATAGAACAACACTGTGATTTTGGCGCACATGTGCATGATGCGCGACTGTGGGCCAATAAACCCGCGCACAACTGACACACGGTCCTGAAGAAAATTCCAAATTGAATTCTCTCAATTCAACTTTGAATTGGATGATTTGCAGGTCGGCTTGGGTTGTTTAAAGTACCTGCAAGTTAAATAAACCAAAAGAAGAGCTAGAAAAACCCAAATGGGGTAGGAAATTGATACCTTTCCCCAGTGGAGTTGCCAATCTGTTGCGCCTCTTTCGTCACCTAAGTGAGAAAAATAGAGGTGCTTACAAGCTTAGTTGGGTTAGCTAAGTAGGACAGCTGTAAAGGAAAGGGTTAGAGAAAGAAATATAAAAGAACAAACTAAGAATTAAACTAGGAAATAAAAGAACAACTAAAATATTGAGCATAAGGACATAAGAACAAAAAAACCAATAAGACTCATGTCACCAATGGCAATGATTATATTAGTGAAAGAAAACACCAAGAAGAAAGAGGACTATGGGTCCCTTCTTCCTCCAAGGGAGGGCTCTTGGACCCCCACAACTAAGATCTTCTTACAACTTTAAATGAAATGGTGAAAGAATCCCAAGCTAATCCACTCAAGAGGTGAGATGGATTTCCCTATGTAATGGTGCTAGTATACTCTTGATGAGAATAGAGGATTCCTCAAGAGAATAGTAGTAGCATAACTTTGCTAATGAATTCCTTGAAAATGAAGTGCACCCATGGCCTTGTTTTATAACACCACTTTGAGGTATTGTGCAACCAACTTGTAGTGTGAAAAGAGGTTATTTAGGGCATTTTTAGGTCTTTGACCATCCACCTAGTCGGATTCAGTCGAGATTTGGGTGTCAAATCAACTTGGAAGCTGAACCAGAAGTGGGTGGGAGGCTGACCAATCTCATAAATGCACCGTTCTTAGATGTGCGTGGCTTTTAGCAACCACAGTCGCGCATCGTGCACATGTGCGCTTTTCCTTTCGTTTCTGGATAACACATGTGTGCACACCCCCTGTGTAGTCATAGCACACTTTAATTTAATCACTGATTGTATAGTTTTGGACCTTTTGGAAATGATTTTGTGGTAATTTTGGTCCATGGGTGACCTGATAACTATTTGAAGCTGTTGGATTCTTGTAACCATTTGCGGACGAAATTTCAGTGATAACAACAGTTACCAATAGGGTAATATTGTTCCTTGAACACATCCACAAAAAAATACCAAGTGGGCTCAACCCCATATATTCCAGACTCCTCTGTGGAACATTGCTCCCAATAAGTTTCCCACCAATGTTTGACATGGGGGAGAGCCTTAAGGAGTGTGAAGGTGATATTTTCCCTATCGGAGAAATTGTGAACAAAGAAATAACCTTCTAGTAGATTTAACCATTTTTCTATGGCATCCGCATCTATCTGTCCTTCAAATACGAGAATATAAAAATTAACTTGTACCTTGAAAGGTGATGTGCCTCCAAAGTGGCCGCTTGTGGAAGACACGCCTATTGTTATCGACAGGAATTGAAGGATGTGGACAAAATTCTCCATCATTTCGTCCCTCTGTTGCATGAGAGCTTGCCGAAGCAACATATTAATAGAATCTTCTGCTCTGTTGTTTTTCTTTTCTTCTGCCATGGAGGTTTTCTTGGGCATGCAGGATTGATTTTCCTCAAGAGATACAAGCTTGAGACCCAACTTGCTATACTCAGACCTCATCGAGGACATGCACTGAAAAAATGATCAAGAGCATCTTTCTCTAAAACCACTGATCCAGATTATTTTTGGCACAAAATGAGAGAGAAGATATAATAAAGAAATGTACAGAGATATATTAGATATCCAATAATATAACAAATATATATAACCATAAACAGAGAGATACAATATTACACAATTTCTATTAATGAGCAAAATGTACAAAACTGTAGAAATACAGAGTGAAAGACTCGCTAAAATGGTGTCATCTTATCTCTGAGAAGAGATGTGAAGGATACACTCATTAGAAAGAATATGATCATTACAATGAGGATCCAAAGGCATTTTTAACATAAGGAAAATCCAAAACCCTAACCCCGAAATATGAAAAGCCAACAATTTTGTGGACACTGCTTTGGGTAGTTTGGTGTATCAACTTCCCGAGGGTGTAACTTTGGCATACGATCTCCGCTTGGGGAGAACAATAGCTCATTGGAAAGGTATCGACGAGGAAATTCATTTTGGTGGATCAATTATATCCTTCGACAAAGATTGAGTTTCCCAATCATGAAAATACGTCGTTTATGCCCTGAAAATGGCCCCTGAAGTTTGGGACTACTAAAAGTAGTAAATTTCCAAAAAATTGTTTTGAGCCAGTTGGAATAGGTGGGTGGCCACCGATATCCACTTGGATCCATATACCACTGATACGAATCTCAGGGGCTGAGATCTGGATGGCTTGAATGCCGAGAGAGGACGAGCTTAGGCATGCCAATCTTGCATGAGAAAAAGCATGGACACTAAAAAACATGTAAATGAAGTACTTGGGAGGTGAGGCTCAAAGAGGAGCCTCACCTCTAAAATTAATTACTATTAAATCACTCAGATCTAATTAATCTCACAATGAACAATAAAATATATGAGATAATCCAAAACAAGTAACTTGATATTATGATAAGGCTTGCTAAGCATTTATATAGCATTATAAAGTGGTCCATTGGAGAAAGTAAAAAAATATCATTAAATGAGTCTCTATTATTAGTATAATAGATCTAACTACCCATCTAACTAAGTAGTGGAAAATAAAACCCAATACAATAATGTAAAGAGCTCATTAAAAGAGTCTCTATTATTATAATAATAGATCTAACTACCCAACTAACTAAGTAGTGGAAAATAAAAACCAATACAATAATGGAGAGGTGGGACTCTTTTTGACCCATATGGACAACCTGATAGCCCAATTAATTAATGAGGATGTGAGCATCTACATGGTCAATCTATTATCTTTATAGCTTTATGAATTTTTGCATCCGAATTTAGACCATATACCCCCTAAAATTCAGATCATTCCTCCCCCCTTAGAAAATGATGGTTCCCATCATTTAACCCATACTACAAAGAGACCCATGAGTACAATGTTCTAATTCCCAATGAAGGGAAGGGTTTTGTGTGGTTGACCCATAACCATTTACATAAATAAAAAATGAAAAAAAATCATGACTTTGGAGGCTTTGAATATCCTTCTACAAATTTATTCATAACTTCTGCTATAGGTGATGAAATCCAATTCTGTCGAAGATCCATTTGAGCTACTGAAGAGATATTTCCATTGGTATATGGAAATTGTTTTAAGGTGGCGTATGGATTGAGAAAAATATTGTTGAAGTGCCATTGACGTGCAATCGTCTTAGAAGAAAGACATGCATATTTTTAATCAGTGATATCTCTCAAACCAAGAAGCTAAAATGAGTATATGAGAAGACTTGCTAGGCATTTATATAGCATTACAAAATGGTCCATTGTACAAATTCAAAAAGACCTCATTAAATGAGTCTCTATTATTATAATAATAGATCTAACTACCCAACTAACTAAGTAGTGGAAAATAAAACCTAATACAATAATGGAGAGGTGGGACTCTCTTTGACCCATATGGGCAACCTGTTATCCCAATTAATTAATGAGGAGGTAGGAATCTACATGGTCAATCTATTAGCTTTATAGATTTATGACTTTTTGCATCATTGTCATTTCTCAGAGCAGGTCCCCAATGAGGTAAGGGTATAGAGATTTGGGTCTTGAGCTAGTTTTTCTTGAGGACAACCACTCTCGCTAGCCCAAGAAACCTCCCATGGTGGAAGAAAAGAGAGATGACAGAGTAAGATATCCTCTCAAGAAATTTCTTGAGGAATCACTCGTGCAACAAAGGAACGAGATGATCGAAAAAATTGCTCAGATCCTTCGAAGACTACCGATGGAAATGACCGAGGAATATTCGGCAAACAACAATTTCAGAGGTGCGACACCCTTCAAGGTACAAGTCAATTTTTATATCCCCTTATTTGAAGTCCAGATAGATGCAGAGGCTCTAGAAAAATGGTTGAATATGCTAGAGGGTTATTGCTCCATCCAAAAACATTTTGAGGGTGAAAAGATCACCTTCACTCTCCTTAAATCCCTTCCCCATGTCAGAGCTTGGTGGGAAGGTTACTGGGAGAGGTACACCACGGGTGAATATACACCATTCAGGAGAGAACCCACTTGGGAAGACTTTGTAGATTCCCTAAAGGAGGAGTTCTACCATGTCAGAAACTATGATGACCAATACATGAGATGGACAACTCTACATAAAAAAGGAGACTAGATAGTGTCGGAGTACACTAACATCTTTCATACCTTTCACTCAAAGCTGGGTATCAAAGACTCTGAGTGACACATGATCTTGAAGTATCGTAGTGGTCTACACAGGTACATACAAACAAATATGAATTTCTTAGGCATATCCTCACTAGGGGTTTCTTATCGATATGCAGTAAAAAATGATTAGAAATTCAAGAACCAGAGTAAGCAAGAGTTTGGGTTTGAAAATATGTCACAACAGAAGTATGGAAAAGACAACCCTAACTCAAAGAACGAAGGACATATCAACAAGGAAGTCCAAACTTGAGAGATCCAGTCCAAGATGCATGAAAAGTAGGGTAACAAGAAGTTTAAGAAAGACACCAGAAAGTGCTGTGAGTTCCACAAAATCCCCTGGAACAACACTGATGAATGTCGCTCGAAACAGTCATTGGTGGCTGAGCTCAAAGAAAAAGAATCAGAGCCTGAATCAGACTTTGATTCAAAGCACAAGAAAGGGAAACAAATCATTGATGTAGAACCCACTGCTACCATTGCGGCCACAACAATACAACCAAAAGAACCAGAGGATATTGAGGAGGAGGAGCTCCTCTTCCACTCACAGATGTGGGTTAAGGGGACTCCACTACATTTCATCATTAATAGTGGCAGTCAGAAGAACTTGATCTCAACTGAGGTTATCAATAGATTGAAGCTGCCAATGATTCCACACCCCCAACCATACATCGTCAGATGTTTGAGCTAGGGAAGAGACATCTGTGTTAACCAACAATGCCACTTGTCCTATGGCATCAATCCCTTCAAGGATGAGGTAGTGTGTGATGTTTCCCCACTTGAAGTTTGTGATGTTCTTTTAGGACAACCATATATGTGGAAACGTCACACTATGTATGAGTCTTGACCCCACAATTTCATTGTTACTTTGGGAGGTCATCTCTATAGGGTACCAGAGGTAGCTCTGATTACTGCCACTTCATTGATCTCAAAAAAATAGTGTTGCAAAGTAATCTCTCATACCGCAAAGTTTAGCCTCTTCATGATCCGATCAGAAGGTGAACAAAAGGACATTGTGACCACTATATCCTCAACCTAAGACGTTTCTATCTAGCATAAGTAGGTCAAAAATATTGTAGAGGAAGATGAACATAATGCGATTCTTCCATATGTTCAACATAGATCTATTGGCCATGACCCTTTTCAAGTGTGCTTGGGGTTCCCACCAGTAGCCCCCATTGATATATCTCTTCTTACTGCATCTTCATCGATAGAATCCTCCCACACTCAGACCAAGGAAGCTCATGCAACTATATCTATTGAATGGATCCAACACCTCCAACAGGTTCATGACATCCTTCCTCAAACAACGTACAAGCAGGGCATCTACTTCAACAAGGAAAGAAACACACCAAGGTTCAGATTCAACAGAAGTTTCCCGATATTTCGAGGGAACTTGATGGAATGGGGACCATTTCTTCCTAAGGGGGGAGGAATGATTCAGGTGGATCTCGATGGCCATCCAACTTTTCCACTAAATCAAAATTTTGAGCCTATGGTTTTGATAAACCATGATATTCACCTTTTTGATGGGGAATGGAATGTAATGTCATATTCATCATGTAATGATTTCCTAGTGGTTTTATGTACATTCCTACATCATAGCATTAATGAACATGATCCCATTAGAACTCCATGGTTAACTGCGCTTAGGCTAGAGTAGTATTGGGATGGGTGATCGCCTGGGAAGTCCTAGTGTTTTACATGCCAATGGCATTTTATAAACTTAGTCCAATTTATCCCACACACGCATCATGAGAATTGTTCTCCTCTCACTCTCTCATATATAATTGAGGTGAAGGAGGCCCTTTAAGAAGGAAATGGAGTGTGATGTTAATCTTTTTGTGAATGAAATTATCCGAATTTTAGGGGGTATATGTTCTAAATTCGAATGAAAAAGTCATAAAACTATAAAACTGATTGATTTCCCATGCAAATGCTCACCTCCTCATTAATTAATTGGGCTAACAGGTTTCTCATATGGGTCAAAGAGAGTCCCACCTCTCCATTATTGTATTGGGTTTTATTTTCCACTAGTTAGTTAGTTGGGTAGTTAGATCTATTATTATAATAATAAAGATTCATTTAATGAGATCTTTCCATTAATGTCTTGTGTTTTATTTTCCACTACTTAATTAGATGGGTAGTTAGATATATTACAATAATAATAGAGACTCATTTAATTACTCTCTTTCACTTCAAAATTTCTCTACACTAATGCCATTGTTCTTTTGGATGGTGTGATTTCTCCTGGAGGCTTATTCAATAGAGTTGTGTGTGAAATATGAATGATCTTGATGAATGATTGTGTTTCTATGTTATTGGTTAATTCTTCTTCAATATATTTTTGGTGAGAAGTTTCCATTTTGTCTTGATTTATCCATTTATAAAACCCTAATTTGAAGATAATTGTCTATGTGATTTAATTAAACTTGTCTTAGGGATAGAGAAATCTACAACCCCAAGGATCTAGTTTATTGGTAGGATTTGTGGCAAAGATTAGGAGACTAACAACTTTGTTGCGGGTTTTACCATATTGTTTGACTTTAAGGGCCAGACGTCTTGTTGATTCTAACCCACTTGCAGGATAGCTAACCCTACAACCTGTGAGGGATATTTCTTTCTTGGATTTTCTAGCCTCTCCTTCAAGCTTTTGACTCCATACCCAAAGAATCAAGGCATTGGTTTTGTATTGGTGATTGTGAGATTTTGCATTGGGATACATGTTTTTCCATCAGAATTAAAATTTGATTGCATGAATAACTCGCCCCCCCCTAGGGTGCACCTCTATCCCATTGGGGAGAAACTTTTGAGGGGTCTAACCCCCTCAACCTTCAAACCCTTCTCTGCTGCAATTTCTACTAGTTTACTAACCCTAGGTTGTTAGATATCTAGTTTTACTTCACTGTTTTTAGCAAATAGATAGTCAATTTTGTGTGGATTGAGTAGATCTTTCATTCTAAAGGATTAGTTTTTTGATTTGGTGGATGGCTTGTATATTGTACCTCATTGAAATCTACAACCATAAGGCTGCAATTTTATGCAGAATACAATGTTTAGTATATCAAGCTTTAACCCTAGTTTTTTGCATCCAAATTTAGACCATATACCACTGATCCATATCTCGAAGACTGAGATCTGGATGGATTGAATGTTGAGATAGGAGGAGCTTAGACATGCCAATATTGCATGAAAAGAAGTGTGGACAAAAACATGTAAATGAAGTACTTGGGAGGTGAGGCTCAAAGAGGAGCCTCACCTCTAAAACTAATTACTAGTAAATCACTTAGAGCTAATTAATCTCACAATGAACAATAGAAAATATGAGAGAATACAAAATGAGTTACCTCGGAATATGAAAGGCCAACAATTTTTTGGACCCTGTTTTGGGTAGTTTAGTGTATCAACTTCCCAGGGAAAAAACTTTGGCATACGATCTCCGTTTGGGGCGCACAATAGCTCGTTGGAAAGGTATCGATGAGGAGATTCATTTTGGGGAATCAATCAATGACCTTAGATATGATTGAGGTGCACAATCGTGAAAAGATGTCGTTTAGGCCCTCAAAACGACCCTAGAAGTTTGAGACTGCTAAAAATAGTAAATTGCCAACAAACTATTTTGAGCTAGTTGGAATACGTTGGTGGCCACTGATATCCACCTGGATCAGTTGTAGTTATATATGATGTTGATCTTATTAGTATTAAATATATAATTTATTTGACATGATACCTATCTAATATTGGTATATTTGACAAGTTTTAATTATAGATGATGATCATGTTATAATCATTATCTTGTTATTTTATATACACTGTATGTTGTAGATTTTATTTAGATGGAGATTAATACATATAATGATGTTGTTAATCTGTATGGATGTCCATTTCCCAAAAAAATGTTTATAAAAGCTATCATATAAAATACTTCAAATGCAATATGACTTACTCTATAATAATGTTAGTTTTTTAAGAGACATGATATATTTAACTAATTAAATTTAAATAAATAAAAGTTAAATTAATAAATGGAAATTATAAAGGACGCAACATAAGTTTTTAAAATGGAAGCAAAATGTGGCTCTAAAATGGAAATAAAACTCGACATTAAGTTTGAAGCCATACTTGAAGCTATTTCTGGATCTAAGTAGGAAGCTAAATTGGTTGCTTAACAAGAAGCAAAATTGGATACTAATTCAGAAGAAAATCCCAACACTAAAAGGAAGAAAACCCTGGACCTAAAAAAGAAGAAAAAACAAGCGCTAAAAAGGAATCAAAACATGGAGCTAACAAGGAAGCAATTCTGGAAGCAAACTTCGGTGCTAATTAAGGAGAAAAACCTAGTGGCACTTTGGAAGAAAAAAAAAAGCATTTTTGGTGGAAAAAATGGAAGCAACAATGGAAGCCAAACCAAAAGAAACAATGGAAGCCAAACCAGAAAATTGGCACTAACAGAGCAAAAAAAAAAGCAATTCAGGTAGCAAACAAAGAAGTAAAATTGGATGCATTTTTAGAAGCAAGAAAATACGCAATAATGGAAGCACATCTTGGCGTAAATTTGGAAGCCAAACTAGAAGCTATTTTTGATGCTACATCAGAAGAAAAACAAGAAACATGATTGGGAGAAAAATTAGGTGCTAAACCAGGAGCTAAACTAGGCACTAAACCAAGAGCTAAACTAGGTGCTAAACCAGGAGAAAACTGCCAATTCTAGTGTTATTTTAGGTGCTACTTTGGGAGCTAATCTAGGAACTAATATAGGCGTTAAACCAAGAGATAAACTAGGCACTAAAACAAGAGCTAAACTAGGCACTAAACTAGGTTCTAAACCAAGCGCTAAACTAGGTGCTATACCCGACGCTAAACCCAACGCACAACTGAACAAGCCATTTGTCGCCAGGTTTTGCACCATCCAATCAACCCAATTCATGCACTCAAATACACTAAATTTCAGTGCCATTATAGGTGCTAATGGCCTATTTTTTTGTAGTGATTATATCAAGTCCGCCATACCTAGGTAAACTGGGAGTATGACACATTTATTAAATCGGCCTTAATGGAATAGACATGCCATTAAACGAGCTAGTACTACACACACCCTCTTCTTACCTACCACTATCGATTATACAAGTCGAATGGTGACATGGACATGTGAATACAAATAACTCACCAACCAATATCTCACCACATTTCCACATGGAGGGTGTGATAGCTCAGATCTAGAGTTATCTCCTATTGAACTTTGTGCCATTAATGGCCATTACCCATGTTCTTGTACTATCAAGTTTTCGAGGTAAACATGATTTCAATCGTCGAGACTTTACCTCTCTTTTGTTTCCTATAACTCTCAACAAAGAAGGACTCTAGTTTTTTTCTCATAGAGCCTCATCGCTTTATTTCTTGTAGAGAGGAACACTTTGGTACGTCTTTCTTTAAATGTTTCAGGGACACTTAATTCACGCTTGTTTTACCTTCCATGGCGACAGTTCACAGGTACTGATGGTTCTTAGATTTCTAACATGAAATCACGCTTGTGTTTATTTGAATATGGTTATGAGTTTAATATTATTAACAATATGCATATTCTTTTATATTTGCAGGGTAACCCAGGGTTGTTCTATGGAATGGGTTGCTTCCCTTGCAACGTTTAAACTCACTACAGAGACAAACTATTCACCCTCAAACCCATGGTCGTGTTTACTATCTCCCAGAGGTTTTGGTTTCCAACTAATAAAATCACTGTTGATATCTCTCTCTTACACGGGTTACTCCTTCAATCACTACAGGTAAATATATTGTTGTTACTCTGATTTTGTTTTAAATAGTCCCTTTTTACTTAATAATTTAATCTTTCGATTCTATTTGGTAACTCTGTCTCTTGGTAACTTCATCTCCTGTTATAGAGACAAAGGGAGAGACCCCACAATGTCTAAGGAGGACCTCCAATCAAGCGTTGGTAGACCCAATTTAAGGGTTATGTCTCTCTCTCTACTCATGCCTTCAACCCGAGAAGGGGTAATGCATGTGTCTCTAAAGACTTAGGCAGGCCACCGGTCGCTTGAAGGTTTTTATTTACCAATAACTCACATCGTGGTGAGCGCCATTGTGGTTAGGAAAGGGTTTGATGTAGTTTGCAAGGTTTTACCCATTCACAAGTCATTTATTTCGGACTTAGTATAATACGGTTAAGAGTTGGCCCTATCTGTGAGGGTTTTGACCTAAGTAAACCCTAAGTACGCTCTAATTTAAATTATTAAATCATGAACTCATTTTTTTGTATGTAATTTATAATTTTGTCCACTTTAAATAATCTACCTTTGTTTAAATAATTCTATATAACTTATTTTATTTTCTATGTGGATAATATGTTACAATAACTAAGACGATTCTATGGCTACAAAATGTTTTTTATATATAGTTTACCAATCATTCTATTTACATTCACAATGGTTTTTCCATTTATTTATAGCCATTGAAAATAATAAAAACAATGCTAGTTTATAGCCACCAACCACGTGCATATTATTTTCATGTTATCTGCGCAACAAGAAAATTATGTTTGTTTAAAATGGTTTATAGTAGTTAATCCTACAGAACCATTAGAATCTTTCTTTATTTTATAAGTAATATTTAACCGTGAATAGTTACTTAAGTAATCTTTAACGATGATCTCTTTTACTAGTTGAGACGACAAGTTATTGCTCTAGATGACTACCCCTATTCATGGATCGAATTCATAGGGGACCTTGACATGCCATTGCCACTAGGGACCACCTATGGGGACATAGGTATGTCAAAGTTTTTAAATATTTTTTTTTTTGTATTTTTGTATAGTAAAACAAAAATATTTTTGGATGATGTTTAAGTACTAACTAGACACATGTGTGACGCAAACGTAGGTCCACGATGGCCGGATGGGATTCCAATAAATTGTCGGAGGCACCGAGAATATGAGGCGGTGGGAGGAGAAGCAAAGAGAGTCATTCAAAATGTGCAAGGCAACCTGTCTCATTTGACACATAGGATTCCAATGGTTCAGGTAGAGGATCTGCCTGAGGTCATGCAACGAAAAGTGGTTGGTGTGCCCAGAGCTTGGGTTCAACTCTTTCATTGTCTCGCAAACTCCATAGTTTTTTATCATGACACACATCCGACGCCACAGGCGTAGATGTCATGGATTTTGTATTATCGGCTGTATATGTGTATTGAGGGTGTTGGCCCTAATTTTGTACTATAAACATCATATTTTTTGAAATATATATAAAACATGGTTCTTCGACTTTACTTATATTACAATGTGTATATTGATGAGAATGTTTTCTTTGCTTTAGTTATGTGACAAATGCCAATCTAAAATGAAATTAGCATAAGCATCGGATAAATAATTAACACTCCTAGGTATGTGATGATAAGTAATAAAATCAAACTGTCGTTCTAAAAGGTGTACCCGAAGGAATCGTCGGAGTAATGTAGGGTTGCACACATGGTAACTTTCCTTCAACTGACATACTACTAACTGGGAATCTAGGCAAACCTCCAAATAGTGAATACCATGTGAAATGACATCGCACAAAATTTCTATAACGACGCTATATTCGCCCACATTATTTGTGGATGGCCCTAGGAATACACCACCTTAAGACACCAGTAGACCCTCGAGTGAGTAAACTACCCAAGCAGCAGAAACCAAGTTCTGTGTATGACGAATGGATCCATTTGCAAATCCTAAGTAGACTGAAGACTCCATTGACATCTGCCAACCAAGGGAAAAATCGATAAGCAAGTTGAAGACAAAAATAAAGGGAATATATATATACACTAAATTACATTAGTATATAAAGAATTACACCCAAGCTTAGGGCTCAAGCGTAATATATTTTCAAGTAGAGCCCATTCCTAGGCTCAAACAACATGTTCCCTTCATAATCCTCTAATTCATAGGCTCCTTTTTCTAAGACACGTTGCACGATATAGGGACCGTGCCACATGGGTTTGAACTTGCTTGCTCCCAGCGGTTCTTTGTCTTGATCATATAAAAATACCAAGTCACCCTTAGCGTACAACCTAGGATAGATAGAATTATCGTATTGGACCTTGACACATCTTTTATTCACCTCGATAGCCGTAGAGGCGTCTCGACGTTTCTCGTCAAGGCTCTCTAGGTGTATGAGGCGTTGCTCAAGATTAGAAGTGTTAGGGAGGAGCACGACTACCAATCTAAGAGAAGGGATTTCACATTCAATAGGTATGATGGACTCCACACCGTGTACTAACTGGAAAGGATAAAATCCGGTGGCAGTCTTGACCGAGGTTCGGTATGCCTAGAGTGCGGGATATAACATAATATGCCAGTTAGATTTTTTCTAGCTGACAGTTTTCTGCAAAATGGTCTTGAAAGACTTGTTGACAACCTCTACTTGTCCATTTTCCTGGGGGTAGTAAGGAGAAGAATGACCATGCTTAAACCCCATCTTGGATGCTATCTCTTCCATCATTTCATT
>ML805670.1:347271-360126 GCA_009831015.1 Picea engelmannii
ATCATTAAATGAGTCTCTATTATTAGTATAATAGATCTAACTACCCATCTAACTAAGTAGTGGAAAATAAAACCCAATACAATAATGTAAAGAGCTCATTAAAAGAGTCTCTATTATTATAATAATAGATCTAACTACCCAACTAACTAAGTAGTGGAAAATAAAAACCAATACAATAATGGAGAGGTGGGACTCTTTTTGACCCATATGGACAACCTGATAGCCCAATTAATTAATGAGGATGTGAGCATCTACATGGTCAATCTATTATCTTTATAGCTTTATGAATTTTTGCATCCGAATTTAGACCATATACCCCCTAAAATTCAGATCATTCCTCCCCCCTTAGAAAATGATGGTTCCCATCATTTAACCCATACTACAAAGAGACCCATGAGTACAATGTTCTAATTCCCAATGAAGGGAAGGGTTTTGTGTGGTTGACCCATAACCATTTACATAAATAAAAAATGAAAAAAAATCATGACTTTGGAGGCTTTGAATATCCTTCTACAAATTTATTCATAACTTCTGCTATAGGTGATGAAATCCAATTCTGTCGAAGATCCATTTGAGCTACTGAAGAGATATTTCCATTGGTATATGGAAATTGTTTTAAGGTGGCGTATGGATTGAGAAAAATATTGTTGAAGTGCCATTGACGTGCAATCGTCTTAGAAGAAAGACATGCATATTTTTAATCAGTGATATCTCTCAAACCAAGAAGCTAAAATGAGTATATGAGAAGACTTGCTAGGCATTTATATAGCATTACAAAATGGTCCATTGTACAAATTCAAAAAGACCTCATTAAATGAGTCTCTATTATTATAATAATAGATCTAACTACCCAACTAACTAAGTAGTGGAAAATAAAACCTAATACAATAATGGAGAGGTGGGACTCTCTTTGACCCATATGGGCAACCTGTTATCCCAATTAATTAATGAGGAGGTAGGAATCTACATGGTCAATCTATTAGCTTTATAGATTTATGACTTTTTGCATCATTGTCATTTCTCAGAGCAGGTCCCCAATGAGGTAAGGGTATAGAGATTTGGGTCTTGAGCTAGTTTTTCTTGAGGACAACCACTCTCGCTAGCCCAAGAAACCTCCCATGGTGGAAGAAAAGAGAGATGACAGAGTAAGATATCCTCTCAAGAAATTTCTTGAGGAATCACTCGTGCAACAAAGGAACGAGATGATCGAAAAAATTGCTCAGATCCTTCGAAGACTACCGATGGAAATGACCGAGGAATATTCGGCAAACAACAATTTCAGAGGTGCGACACCCTTCAAGGTACAAGTCAATTTTTATATCCCCTTATTTGAAGTCCAGATAGATGCAGAGGCTCTAGAAAAATGGTTGAATATGCTAGAGGGTTATTGCTCCATCCAAAAACATTTTGAGGGTGAAAAGATCACCTTCACTCTCCTTAAATCCCTTCCCCATGTCAGAGCTTGGTGGGAAGGTTACTGGGAGAGGTACACCACGGGTGAATATACACCATTCAGGAGAGAACCCACTTGGGAAGACTTTGTAGATTCCCTAAAGGAGGAGTTCTACCATGTCAGAAACTATGATGACCAATACATGAGATGGACAACTCTACATAAAAAAGGAGACTAGATAGTGTCGGAGTACACTAACATCTTTCATACCTTTCACTCAAAGCTGGGTATCAAAGACTCTGAGTGACACATGATCTTGAAGTATCGTAGTGGTCTACACAGGTACATACAAACAAATATGAATTTCTTAGGCATATCCTCACTAGGGGTTTCTTATCGATATGCAGTAAAAAATGATTAGAAATTCAAGAACCAGAGTAAGCAAGAGTTTGGGTTTGAAAATATGTCACAACAGAAGTATGGAAAAGACAACCCTAACTCAAAGAACGAAGGACATATCAACAAGGAAGTCCAAACTTGAGAGATCCAGTCCAAGATGCATGAAAAGTAGGGTAACAAGAAGTTTAAGAAAGACACCAGAAAGTGCTGTGAGTTCCACAAAATCCCCTGGAACAACACTGATGAATGTCGCTCGAAACAGTCATTGGTGGCTGAGCTCAAAGAAAAAGAATCAGAGCCTGAATCAGACTTTGATTCAAAGCACAAGAAAGGGAAACAAATCATTGATGTAGAACCCACTGCTACCATTGCGGCCACAACAATACAACCAAAAGAACCAGAGGATATTGAGGAGGAGGAGCTCCTCTTCCACTCACAGATGTGGGTTAAGGGGACTCCACTACATTTCATCATTAATAGTGGCAGTCAGAAGAACTTGATCTCAACTGAGGTTATCAATAGATTGAAGCTGCCAATGATTCCACACCCCCAACCATACATCGTCAGATGTTTGAGCTAGGGAAGAGACATCTGTGTTAACCAACAATGCCACTTGTCCTATGGCATCAATCCCTTCAAGGATGAGGTAGTGTGTGATGTTTCCCCACTTGAAGTTTGTGATGTTCTTTTAGGACAACCATATATGTGGAAACGTCACACTATGTATGAGTCTTGACCCCACAATTTCATTGTTACTTTGGGAGGTCATCTCTATAGGGTACCAGAGGTAGCTCTGATTACTGCCACTTCATTGATCTCAAAAAAATAGTGTTGCAAAGTAATCTCTCATACCGCAAAGTTTAGCCTCTTCATGATCCGATCAGAAGGTGAACAAAAGGACATTGTGACCACTATATCCTCAACCTAAGACGTTTCTATCTAGCATAAGTAGGTCAAAAATATTGTAGAGGAAGATGAACATAATGCGATTCTTCCATATGTTCAACATAGATCTATTGGCCATGACCCTTTTCAAGTGTGCTTGGGGTTCCCACCAGTAGCCCCCATTGATATATCTCTTCTTACTGCATCTTCATCGATAGAATCCTCCCACACTCAGACCAAGGAAGCTCATGCAACTATATCTATTGAATGGATCCAACACCTCCAACAGGTTCATGACATCCTTCCTCAAACAACGTACAAGCAGGGCATCTACTTCAACAAGGAAAGAAACACACCAAGGTTCAGATTCAACAGAAGTTTCCCGATATTTCGAGGGAACTTGATGGAATGGGGACCATTTCTTCCTAAGGGGGGAGGAATGATTCAGGTGGATCTCGATGGCCATCCAACTTTTCCACTAAATCAAAATTTTGAGCCTATGGTTTTGATAAACCATGATATTCACCTTTTTGATGGGGAATGGAATGTAATGTCATATTCATCATGTAATGATTTCCTAGTGGTTTTATGTACATTCCTACATCATAGCATTAATGAACATGATCCCATTAGAACTCCATGGTTAACTGCGCTTAGGCTAGAGTAGTATTGGGATGGGTGATCGCCTGGGAAGTCCTAGTGTTTTACATGCCAATGGCATTTTATAAACTTAGTCCAATTTATCCCACACACGCATCATGAGAATTGTTCTCCTCTCACTCTCTCATATATAATTGAGGTGAAGGAGGCCCTTTAAGAAGGAAATGGAGTGTGATGTTAATCTTTTTGTGAATGAAATTATCCGAATTTTAGGGGGTATATGTTCTAAATTCGAATGAAAAAGTCATAAAACTATAAAACTGATTGATTTCCCATGCAAATGCTCACCTCCTCATTAATTAATTGGGCTAACAGGTTTCTCATATGGGTCAAAGAGAGTCCCACCTCTCCATTATTGTATTGGGTTTTATTTTCCACTAGTTAGTTAGTTGGGTAGTTAGATCTATTATTATAATAATAAAGATTCATTTAATGAGATCTTTCCATTAATGTCTTGTGTTTTATTTTCCACTACTTAATTAGATGGGTAGTTAGATATATTACAATAATAATAGAGACTCATTTAATTACTCTCTTTCACTTCAAAATTTCTCTACACTAATGCCATTGTTCTTTTGGATGGTGTGATTTCTCCTGGAGGCTTATTCAATAGAGTTGTGTGTGAAATATGAATGATCTTGATGAATGATTGTGTTTCTATGTTATTGGTTAATTCTTCTTCAATATATTTTTGGTGAGAAGTTTCCATTTTGTCTTGATTTATCCATTTATAAAACCCTAATTTGAAGATAATTGTCTATGTGATTTAATTAAACTTGTCTTAGGGATAGAGAAATCTACAACCCCAAGGATCTAGTTTATTGGTAGGATTTGTGGCAAAGATTAGGAGACTAACAACTTTGTTGCGGGTTTTACCATATTGTTTGACTTTAAGGGCCAGACGTCTTGTTGATTCTAACCCACTTGCAGGATAGCTAACCCTACAACCTGTGAGGGATATTTCTTTCTTGGATTTTCTAGCCTCTCCTTCAAGCTTTTGACTCCATACCCAAAGAATCAAGGCATTGGTTTTGTATTGGTGATTGTGAGATTTTGCATTGGGATACATGTTTTTCCATCAGAATTAAAATTTGATTGCATGAATAACTCGCCCCCCCCTAGGGTGCACCTCTATCCCATTGGGGAGAAACTTTTGAGGGGTCTAACCCCCTCAACCTTCAAACCCTTCTCTGCTGCAATTTCTACTAGTTTACTAACCCTAGGTTGTTAGATATCTAGTTTTACTTCACTGTTTTTAGCAAATAGATAGTCAATTTTGTGTGGATTGAGTAGATCTTTCATTCTAAAGGATTAGTTTTTTGATTTGGTGGATGGCTTGTATATTGTACCTCATTGAAATCTACAACCATAAGGCTGCAATTTTATGCAGAATACAATGTTTAGTATATCAAGCTTTAACCCTAGTTTTTTGCATCCAAATTTAGACCATATACCACTGATCCATATCTCGAAGACTGAGATCTGGATGGATTGAATGTTGAGATAGGAGGAGCTTAGACATGCCAATATTGCATGAAAAGAAGTGTGGACAAAAACATGTAAATGAAGTACTTGGGAGGTGAGGCTCAAAGAGGAGCCTCACCTCTAAAACTAATTACTAGTAAATCACTTAGAGCTAATTAATCTCACAATGAACAATAGAAAATATGAGAGAATACAAAATGAGTTACCTCGGAATATGAAAGGCCAACAATTTTTTGGACCCTGTTTTGGGTAGTTTAGTGTATCAACTTCCCAGGGAAAAAACTTTGGCATACGATCTCCGTTTGGGGCGCACAATAGCTCGTTGGAAAGGTATCGATGAGGAGATTCATTTTGGGGAATCAATCAATGACCTTAGATATGATTGAGGTGCACAATCGTGAAAAGATGTCGTTTAGGCCCTCAAAACGACCCTAGAAGTTTGAGACTGCTAAAAATAGTAAATTGCCAACAAACTATTTTGAGCTAGTTGGAATACGTTGGTGGCCACTGATATCCACCTGGATCAGTTGTAGTTATATATGATGTTGATCTTATTAGTATTAAATATATAATTTATTTGACATGATACCTATCTAATATTGGTATATTTGACAAGTTTTAATTATAGATGATGATCATGTTATAATCATTATCTTGTTATTTTATATACACTGTATGTTGTAGATTTTATTTAGATGGAGATTAATACATATAATGATGTTGTTAATCTGTATGGATGTCCATTTCCCAAAAAAATGTTTATAAAAGCTATCATATAAAATACTTCAAATGCAATATGACTTACTCTATAATAATGTTAGTTTTTTAAGAGACATGATATATTTAACTAATTAAATTTAAATAAATAAAAGTTAAATTAATAAATGGAAATTATAAAGGACGCAACATAAGTTTTTAAAATGGAAGCAAAATGTGGCTCTAAAATGGAAATAAAACTCGACATTAAGTTTGAAGCCATACTTGAAGCTATTTCTGGATCTAAGTAGGAAGCTAAATTGGTTGCTTAACAAGAAGCAAAATTGGATACTAATTCAGAAGAAAATCCCAACACTAAAAGGAAGAAAACCCTGGACCTAAAAAAGAAGAAAAAACAAGCGCTAAAAAGGAATCAAAACATGGAGCTAACAAGGAAGCAATTCTGGAAGCAAACTTCGGTGCTAATTAAGGAGAAAAACCTAGTGGCACTTTGGAAGAAAAAAAAAAGCATTTTTGGTGGAAAAAATGGAAGCAACAATGGAAGCCAAACCAAAAGAAACAATGGAAGCCAAACCAGAAAATTGGCACTAACAGAGCAAAAAAAAAAGCAATTCAGGTAGCAAACAAAGAAGTAAAATTGGATGCATTTTTAGAAGCAAGAAAATACGCAATAATGGAAGCACATCTTGGCGTAAATTTGGAAGCCAAACTAGAAGCTATTTTTGATGCTACATCAGAAGAAAAACAAGAAACATGATTGGGAGAAAAATTAGGTGCTAAACCAGGAGCTAAACTAGGCACTAAACCAAGAGCTAAACTAGGTGCTAAACCAGGAGAAAACTGCCAATTCTAGTGTTATTTTAGGTGCTACTTTGGGAGCTAATCTAGGAACTAATATAGGCGTTAAACCAAGAGATAAACTAGGCACTAAAACAAGAGCTAAACTAGGCACTAAACTAGGTTCTAAACCAAGCGCTAAACTAGGTGCTATACCCGACGCTAAACCCAACGCACAACTGAACAAGCCATTTGTCGCCAGGTTTTGCACCATCCAATCAACCCAATTCATGCACTCAAATACACTAAATTTCAGTGCCATTATAGGTGCTAATGGCCTATTTTTTTGTAGTGATTATATCAAGTCCGCCATACCTAGGTAAACTGGGAGTATGACACATTTATTAAATCGGCCTTAATGGAATAGACATGCCATTAAACGAGCTAGTACTACACACACCCTCTTCTTACCTACCACTATCGATTATACAAGTCGAATGGTGACATGGACATGTGAATACAAATAACTCACCAACCAATATCTCACCACATTTCCACATGGAGGGTGTGATAGCTCAGATCTAGAGTTATCTCCTATTGAACTTTGTGCCATTAATGGCCATTACCCATGTTCTTGTACTATCAAGTTTTCGAGGTAAACATGATTTCAATCGTCGAGACTTTACCTCTCTTTTGTTTCCTATAACTCTCAACAAAGAAGGACTCTAGTTTTTTTCTCATAGAGCCTCATCGCTTTATTTCTTGTAGAGAGGAACACTTTGGTACGTCTTTCTTTAAATGTTTCAGGGACACTTAATTCACGCTTGTTTTACCTTCCATGGCGACAGTTCACAGGTACTGATGGTTCTTAGATTTCTAACATGAAATCACGCTTGTGTTTATTTGAATATGGTTATGAGTTTAATATTATTAACAATATGCATATTCTTTTATATTTGCAGGGTAACCCAGGGTTGTTCTATGGAATGGGTTGCTTCCCTTGCAACGTTTAAACTCACTACAGAGACAAACTATTCACCCTCAAACCCATGGTCGTGTTTACTATCTCCCAGAGGTTTTGGTTTCCAACTAATAAAATCACTGTTGATATCTCTCTCTTACACGGGTTACTCCTTCAATCACTACAGGTAAATATATTGTTGTTACTCTGATTTTGTTTTAAATAGTCCCTTTTTACTTAATAATTTAATCTTTCGATTCTATTTGGTAACTCTGTCTCTTGGTAACTTCATCTCCTGTTATAGAGACAAAGGGAGAGACCCCACAATGTCTAAGGAGGACCTCCAATCAAGCGTTGGTAGACCCAATTTAAGGGTTATGTCTCTCTCTCTACTCATGCCTTCAACCCGAGAAGGGGTAATGCATGTGTCTCTAAAGACTTAGGCAGGCCACCGGTCGCTTGAAGGTTTTTATTTACCAATAACTCACATCGTGGTGAGCGCCATTGTGGTTAGGAAAGGGTTTGATGTAGTTTGCAAGGTTTTACCCATTCACAAGTCATTTATTTCGGACTTAGTATAATACGGTTAAGAGTTGGCCCTATCTGTGAGGGTTTTGACCTAAGTAAACCCTAAGTACGCTCTAATTTAAATTATTAAATCATGAACTCATTTTTTTGTATGTAATTTATAATTTTGTCCACTTTAAATAATCTACCTTTGTTTAAATAATTCTATATAACTTATTTTATTTTCTATGTGGATAATATGTTACAATAACTAAGACGATTCTATGGCTACAAAATGTTTTTTATATATAGTTTACCAATCATTCTATTTACATTCACAATGGTTTTTCCATTTATTTATAGCCATTGAAAATAATAAAAACAATGCTAGTTTATAGCCACCAACCACGTGCATATTATTTTCATGTTATCTGCGCAACAAGAAAATTATGTTTGTTTAAAATGGTTTATAGTAGTTAATCCTACAGAACCATTAGAATCTTTCTTTATTTTATAAGTAATATTTAACCGTGAATAGTTACTTAAGTAATCTTTAACGATGATCTCTTTTACTAGTTGAGACGACAAGTTATTGCTCTAGATGACTACCCCTATTCATGGATCGAATTCATAGGGGACCTTGACATGCCATTGCCACTAGGGACCACCTATGGGGACATAGGTATGTCAAAGTTTTTAAATATTTTTTTTTTTGTATTTTTGTATAGTAAAACAAAAATATTTTTGGATGATGTTTAAGTACTAACTAGACACATGTGTGACGCAAACGTAGGTCCACGATGGCCGGATGGGATTCCAATAAATTGTCGGAGGCACCGAGAATATGAGGCGGTGGGAGGAGAAGCAAAGAGAGTCATTCAAAATGTGCAAGGCAACCTGTCTCATTTGACACATAGGATTCCAATGGTTCAGGTAGAGGATCTGCCTGAGGTCATGCAACGAAAAGTGGTTGGTGTGCCCAGAGCTTGGGTTCAACTCTTTCATTGTCTCGCAAACTCCATAGTTTTTTATCATGACACACATCCGACGCCACAGGCGTAGATGTCATGGATTTTGTATTATCGGCTGTATATGTGTATTGAGGGTGTTGGCCCTAATTTTGTACTATAAACATCATATTTTTTGAAATATATATAAAACATGGTTCTTCGACTTTACTTATATTACAATGTGTATATTGATGAGAATGTTTTCTTTGCTTTAGTTATGTGACAAATGCCAATCTAAAATGAAATTAGCATAAGCATCGGATAAATAATTAACACTCCTAGGTATGTGATGATAAGTAATAAAATCAAACTGTCGTTCTAAAAGGTGTACCCGAAGGAATCGTCGGAGTAATGTAGGGTTGCACACATGGTAACTTTCCTTCAACTGACATACTACTAACTGGGAATCTAGGCAAACCTCCAAATAGTGAATACCATGTGAAATGACATCGCACAAAATTTCTATAACGACGCTATATTCGCCCACATTATTTGTGGATGGCCCTAGGAATACACCACCTTAAGACACCAGTAGACCCTCGAGTGAGTAAACTACCCAAGCAGCAGAAACCAAGTTCTGTGTATGACGAATGGATCCATTTGCAAATCCTAAGTAGACTGAAGACTCCATTGACATCTGCCAACCAAGGGAAAAATCGATAAGCAAGTTGAAGACAAAAATAAAGGGAATATATATATACACTAAATTACATTAGTATATAAAGAATTACACCCAAGCTTAGGGCTCAAGCGTAATATATTTTCAAGTAGAGCCCATTCCTAGGCTCAAACAACATGTTCCCTTCATAATCCTCTAATTCATAGGCTCCTTTTTCTAAGACACGTTGCACGATATAGGGACCGTGCCACATGGGTTTGAACTTGCTTGCTCCCAGCGGTTCTTTGTCTTGATCATATAAAAATACCAAGTCACCCTTAGCGTACAACCTAGGATAGATAGAATTATCGTATTGGACCTTGACACATCTTTTATTCACCTCGATAGCCGTAGAGGCGTCTCGACGTTTCTCGTCAAGGCTCTCTAGGTGTATGAGGCGTTGCTCAAGATTAGAAGTGTTAGGGAGGAGCACGACTACCAATCTAAGAGAAGGGATTTCACATTCAATAGGTATGATGGACTCCACACCGTGTACTAACTGGAAAGGATAAAATCCGGTGGCAGTCTTGACCGAGGTTCGGTATGCCTAGAGTGCGGGATATAACATAATATGCCAGTTAGATTTTTTCTAGCTGACAGTTTTCTGCAAAATGGTCTTGAAAGACTTGTTGACAACCTCTACTTGTCCATTTTCCTGGGGGTAGTAAGGAGAAGAATGACCATGCTTAAACCCCATCTTGGATGCTATCTCTTCCATCATTTCATTCTGAAAGTGAATACCATTATCAGTGACAATCTCACTCGGGATTCCGAACCTGGTGATAATTTGATTGAATACGAAGAAGGTGACAATCTTCCCATCAGATTTAACTGTAGGCATGGCCTAGGCCCACTTAGTAAAGTAGTCTATGACCACGATAATGTGCTGATGCTCCCCAACCGAAGTTGGGTTGCTATCCACAAAGTCCAACCCCCACTTGGTGAAGGGAGCGACGGTAATGACTGGATGGAGAGGGTATGGATGCGAGCACATTTTTCGAGTGAAAACTTAGCAGGGGTGGTGCTTCTTAACTACTTCAACACAATATTTAAAGATGGACAACCAAATATAACCAACTTGTAAAATTTTCTGGGCTGTCGCAAGCCCAGATAGATGACCACCACAAGCCCCACTATGGAAATCGTTTAGAACTGACTCGGATTCTTCGTGAGTTAAACAATGATGCAGGATATTATCTATTCCTTGATGATACAAAGTGTCACCGACGATAATTTAATTCTTAGCTTGGTATCGTACACGCCGTCAATCATATTGCAAGAGATGCTGAGGGAACTTCAAAGTTTAAAGATAGAGAAAAATGTCTCCATACTAGGAGTCAGACGGCGAGACAAGGAAAATGTGTTCATCTGTAAATGAATCAACATGAATAACATCCTTGTCCAATCATGGGAAGTCGGATATTAACTCTGCCAAGACTAGTGATTTCTTGGATTTCACAGAAACGAAATCGAGATCGAATTCTTGTAAAATGAAAATCCATTTATTGTATTTCCCCCCTATGATACACCTGGTAAGGACGTATTGAAATTTATTGACATCGAAAACCATAGTATTTTTTAGAAGAAATATATAATGGTGTAATCATTGGATTGCGTGGACGACAACCAAAGCTATATTTTCAACGTGAGAATATTTGAGCTTAGGACCGACTAAGTTTCGACTGAGATAGTAGATGATGTACTCGTGGAGCTCATCATCCCCCTGAACCAAAACCATACCAATCTTCTCTTTGGACGAAGTGACATAAAGCAATTAATCCCTACTGTAGTCAGGAGACTTCAACAGAGGCGTCGATACCAAGGATTTCTTCAAATCATCGAAGGATTCTTGGGCTTGCTCGTCCTAGATAAAAGGGGTGTCCTTCTTCAAAAGATGCATGAAACCCTTAGTAATATTGGCATATTTTACTATAAACTAACGTAAACAGTTAGATTTCCCTTGTAAAACTTGAAGTTGTATAATAGTGCACGGGGGAGGCAATCGAAGTATTGCCTCAACCTTTAATGGATCTACCATGATCCCAGTCTCATAGACTAAAAATCCCAGAAGACATCCAGACTTAACGCAAAAGATGCATTTATGAGGGTTCAACCAGATTCTATAATGACAACATATTTCAAAAACTAGCCGAAGGTGCTTAGGGTGATCCACTCTCTTATGAGAGTGAGTAGCAAGATTGAGAAGATAAGCCTCGACTATATGCTTAATATCATAGAATGCGAAGGTCATAGCACGATGGAAGGTTGCTCCAGCGTTTTTAAGGCCAAAAGGAATCTTCCAGTATGCGAAAGTACCTCAAGGACAAATAAATTCCGTCTTATGTTGATCCTCGGGTTTAATTTGAATTTGGTTATACCCTGAAAATCCGTCCATGAAAGAAAAAACTTTGCTTTTCGCACACTCGTCGAGAATCTGATCGATGAAAGGTGTTGGGAAGTTGTCTTTAGGACATGCCTTGTTTAGGTCATGAAATTCCATGCATACACGAATGGTTCCTTGCTTCTTATCCACAAGAATAAAATTGGATACCCATTCAGTCAAGGGAACCAGGTAGATAAAGTCAACATTAAGCAGTTTCTCTACCTCTATCTTAATAGTAGGGGCCTTCCGGGGATTGAAAGCTCTAAGACGTTGTCGAACAAGATTAGCATCCATGTAAGTTTTAATCTTGTGCTCGACAATTCGAGGGTCGATTCCTGGAATCTCTTCATATGACCAAGCAAATACATGTCATAATTCCTTGAAGAGCTCGGTGTAGATCAAGATTTCTTTTGGTGAACAATCCACACCGATGTGTACATTTTCAATCTTTCCAGGGGTACAAGAGATATCGATCATGATGGTAGGAGATATACTCTCCGTTTGCACCCAATTCGTCACTAGGTGAGCAAATTAAGAGTGCTTACATGCCCAGTTGGGCTCTGCTAGGCATGACAGCTGTGAAGTAAAAGGTTAGAAAGAAAAACAACAAAGTTATAAACAAAAATTAAACTAAAACAAATAAAAACTAAAAGCATATGAGGAAATGAAAAATAGAGACAAATGGACCAATATCACCAATCTATAAGCTGATCTGTTGATGAAATCCAAAGGCACAAAGAAGAAAGAGGACTTGGGTCCCTTCTTTCTCCAATGGAAGGCTCTTGAGGCCCTCAAAGCTTGCTCTCCTTACAATGAAAAGATGAAAAATGTGGGTGAAAGAACTCCAAGCTTATTCACTCAAGTGAGGGATGAATAGCTCTATGAAATGCAGCTTGTAATGTTTATTGCCAAAGAATGGGTCCTTAGCAATCTCAACAGCATAACAGTATGAAGAATTCCTTGAGAAAATGGTGGTCATTCATGGCTTTTTATATCCAAGCATTGGATCATTATGTAACC
>ML805670.1:360176-373208 GCA_009831015.1 Picea engelmannii
TTTAGAATGTGAAAAGGGGCTCTTTAGGGCACAATTAGGTCTTTGACCAGCCCACCATGAGGATTGAGCTTGGATTTGGTGTCAAATCGACTTGGGAGCTGATCCATTAGTGGTTGGGAGGCCGACCAATTTCAATAAATGCGCCGTTTAGCAGGCGCGTGGGTTTTTCGCCCAATAGCCGCGCCTTATGCACATATGCGCGCTTGGTACGATTCTATTACGCGCATACGCGCGTGCACCCATATGCTGTAAAGCGCCCTTCAAATTTTTTGGTCATTTGTATAGTTTTTTGACCTTTTGCAATGCTGAGGAATTAATCCTGTGCCATGAATGACTCCAGTCCTGTGTTGACGATGCGGAGTTCTTATCACCCTGTGCGGACGAAATTTCAGTGATAACAGATGCCCCCTGATGGATGAGGTTAGGAGCAAAACGTATAGCCGAAATCCATCAATGTTTCTTTTACTGAGAATGGTGTTGTAAGGGAGAGCAAGAATGGGACCGTGTAGAGAAATCCTTTGGAAAAGGAAGGAACCTGTAGATCCTGACTTTCCACAAGGTGTGTATCAATATACAAGTGTGTACAAACGAGGCGGGCATGCCCCATGCTCGTGTAATGTAATTCTGAAGAAAAAATGTCGAAAATGTTGATGTAGACAACTGCAACGCCCTCAGGGGCGGAATGATAAAGGCAGAAGACAATTCTGCAAAGGAACATACTCTGAACCAACGGTAACGGTCACGGAAGTAAACAACGACGGTGATGTGGGCGTTGGTGGCCTGACCAAGTTCAGAGGTCTTCGGCAACTGATGAGAACAAACTGAAATAGTCGCAAAGTAAGACCCACCGCAACATGAGAAAGTGTTGGCGTCGAATGTTATGGGGGTCAACGACATCAGGGAGCAATGGTGTTTCCCCCCGTGCCGTCCGAGATCTTTCATTGAATGGGAAATGAGAATCAAGATACTGTCGCCCTTTTGGAAAAGTGTGCTGATGTCGACAAAAGGAGGACGCGACTCCCAGAAGCAAAGGGCTTCGCGGAATCTACTGCGGTGAGGAAGTGGCAGAGGTACATGGATGAAGTCAAAAAGTAGGAAGACTCCAGACTGCTCTTGGTTGGAGGGTGCATGATAGAAGGCGTGGACGCAACCATGTGACAAGGTCGAGTGTCAGGGGGACGACAAGATCAGGGATAAGTTGTGCCAGAGGCGGGACAAGGTGAACAAATTCAGAGGATAAAGGTAAGTGACCTGAGTAGTACTCTGAAGATATAGACGATGTCGACGGGGGTAAATGAGAAGTGATGCTCCAACCAAGGGTGACATGGGTTGCGTGTGGCCAAAAGGAAAGTAGTTTTCCAACAGTGACGATAACAGTAAAGACTAGAAATAAATGACGTTTGTACAATAAGTAATGAATAAATTTGGGAAAGATGTACAAATACAGAAACGGGTGCCCCAATGTGAAATGAGTGCCCCAGGGAGGGCAGAAATTTCTTGGAAAACTGATGAAGGGTGGGGGCCCCATTGGCGAGTTTCTGTATGAGGTAGGTGAAACGAAGATAGGTTCGCAGATGGGCAAACTGATGGTGGATGAAATGGTGGGTTCATGATCCTGCAGAGGTGCAGGTAAAGAACAGAACGTGACCATAAAGTGATGTGTTGGGAGCCCATATGGGAAGCTAGCAAAATGAGGAGAAGAAGTATGTGGTTAATTCGCAACATGATGAAATACTACCGGGACTCCCATTCCTAAGGGGTAATAAAGAGCAGCATGAGTGTCAAAAAGTGAAAAAAGGTGCTATGAATGAGACGACTCATGTGGGTAAGAAAGCTACCGGGTACCAGTACCAAAAAATGCAAATGGAGGTGTGAGTACTGCAGAGCTGGGAAAAGGGTATCCTAAAGGCCAAAATCAGGGGGTGTGACTGGGAATGTAAATGCACTATAGCGGGAGAGACTACATGCCAGTGCTGAGTATATACCTGAAGGAATGATGTGAAGAGATGATGACCAAGTACCTGCACACAGAACAACCAAATACCCAAAGTGAACCATATCTGACGATAATAACAAATATGAACATGTATGAGATAAATGTGACAATGCGCATGCGTACCTGGGTATGATATGAAAAAAAAGGCGCCCCGGGGGCTTAGGATGAAAAGTGGCCTGGGAACAGTCATGATGCAGGTGGCGGGACGCTGATCCCATGGCTGAAGACGGTTCGAAAAATGGACGCCGTGGGCTCCCGGAATGGTGAGTGGAAGTTTGGTAAAAAGGCCTATATATAGCTGTAGGGCCCACATTGCCACCTCATTTGTACCTGCTGCTTCAGTGAATTTCCGAGCAGATTCAGAGGAGATTACGTGATTTCGAGAGCACGAGGTATCCAATTCACGGCATGCGAGTTTCAGGTTAGTGGTCTGAACATCCTGCATAGTTATAGGTTTCCAATTTTTGGGCAGGGTAGGTACGGGGGGTCGTACGGGAGTTTTAGGGGGTTTTTGGGTAGAGGATGGGCCCACATGCGCGGGCGAATCAGTGGAATGTGCGCATGAGTGCGCGCCTGTACACTGAATAAGCACGCATGTGTGCGTGTGGGAAGGAATTTAAGGCGCACCCTAGGGGCGCGCCTGTAGGGTAGACAGGCGCGCATGAGTGCGCTCCTGTGGGGTGAACAGGTGCGCTCGAGAGCGCGCCTGTGGTTTGGATAGGCGCGCCCTAGCGCACGCCTGTATGGTGAACAGGCACGCTCATGAGCGCGCCTGTGGGAAAAACAGGCATGCACACATGCGCTCCTGTATAGTAAACAGGTGCGCATGTGTGCGCGCCTGTGGGTGGTAAAACCGCGCCTTTGAGGCAAGGTTTCAGGGTGAAAAATTAGCTTATTTGATGTATTGGATGATTGCCTAAGCTAATATAGGACTCTGGGTTGTGTGCAGGTGACGAGCAGGGATCATGGATGTACGGTGGCGTGAGCGGGACTGGTTGCAGCTACAAGATGCTGTGGCCGATGCGAGGCCTGCAGTCCGAGCATCTTTAGCAGCCAGTGGGTTGCTGAAGTTTTTTGATTTCCCTTTGATACGTTCACAGGAGTTTTTGCTCCAGTTTCTGATCGAGATGTGGAGCCCCGATCGACACTTCTTCCTCGTGCGAGGAGAGGATATTTCCTTCACTGCGGTGGAGGACATCTACTTTTTGACGGGGCTCCCCTTCCGGGGAACACCGTTGCCGGCAGATCCTGTGCTGCCGAGGGACACGCATTTACGGACGATCGCCGAGTGATACTGCTCGGGCGAGCATTATATGTCTGGGTCGGCAGTGAGCATCAGTGGGATAGATTCCCTGCTGCATCGTTTCATAGCAGCGATGATAGTTCGGGTGTATGGATCCCGAGCGCCCCACCGGATTAGTGGTGGCGAGCTGATGTTGATGGAGAGGGTAGTGGTGGGCCGTGAGCAGTTCGCCTGGGGTCTGACCCTTCATGCGCAGATGATCGCGCAGCTGGACCACTGTCGGTCGAGAGGCGCCGGGGAGTTTGCATTTGGCTCTATCCTGGTGGCCTTTTTCTTGGAGAGGGTGCCGATGCTGCACCCGAGGGTGCTACTGGAGGCACCAGGGGTACGAGAGCCGCGCTTGAGGTGGTGGTCACAGATTTTGGCTCACCATGGTGGTGGCGAAGGCAGACACTATTTCACGGCGCAGGCGGCGCAGATATGGCGGCAGATGCCGCAGGTTATACTCCAGTTCCCTTATGCTGGGGTGGACTTCCGGGGGGACCCGGATATGGTACTGCCTCCTGGGGAGGTTTTTGATCACCGAGGTATGTTGTGTATTTATATGTTTTGATTTATGCTGTGATTTTGATATACCAGTGCATATGTTTGATGTATAGACACTGATACCATCTGTTGTTGCTTGTTTGGTGCATGTGCAGATTTGACACCTTGCGGGCGTGAGGTGGAGTTGTATAGACCTCCGGTGCAGCCAGAGGGGAGACCGCCACGTGGAGAGAGACGCGGATGGGATGAGGCTGCGGGGCAACCTGCAGATCCTGTGAGACCGGTGAGGAGGCGCTGATTTGATGACCCTGGTGCGGGGCCATCTCATGCCCCTCCGGCGACAGTCGGAGGGGAGTTGGATGATATACTCCGTCGGTTTGAGACGGTGTTTCGGGACGTGCCTGAGGGCATGTGGATCCATATCCAGGACGAGGAGTTCCTGGAGCAGTGTATCGGGTTACCACCACCATGGCGGTCCATCATGTGACGAGCAGCTGTGCTCTCCGCCATGACTAGTGGACGCCTGCCGCCGGGGCAGGAGGGTCCTGCAGGTGCGCCACCACCTCCTCCTGAGGGAGGGGCAGCTGGGAGTGCGATAGAGGCCCCCTGATTGTATTGTATATTGTTTTGATAGGCTGGTGAGCCGATTTTTGTACCATGATGTGGTACGGGCCTGTGGGCCAATGTATTTTTGTGTATGTAAACATTCGGGTGGCCTGAGGGGCCCATATATATATATGAGTATATATGTTTTTTGGATCCAAATGTGTTTTACATGTGCGTTTTTGTGTTGATGTTGATGATGTTGATGTTATCTATATGCTGTGGCAAGTTATATGAGATTTTTTATGTATGTGTAGCTTGATGTGATATATGCCAATCTAGCACCATGTTAGCTATTTCATCTGTTGTTTGATTCAATTCCCTGGGAATATGTGTAAATGTAATGGAATCAAAATGTCGAGATAATAATCTAACCTGCAGGTATTTGCGAAAGAGGCACGGATCGCGTACACGGTACACATTGTTAAGTTGGAGAACAACCAGTTGAGAGTCGAGGAGAACGCTAAGGTGACGAATATGATGATGCTGGGCGTCGGTCAGGAGGCCAATGACAGCAGTGTATTTGGCTTGGTTATTGGTTGCTGGTCCTAAACAGATGCCGCTGGAATGTAGCATTTCATGTGAAGGGGTGTAGAGAGCCCAAGCAGCCGAAGCGATATTTTGTGTCCAATGGATGGCGCCGTCGGCGTACCCAATGTGGTAAACTGGTGGAGGAGTCATCTGTCAATAGCACAAAGGATAGTTTAGATGGGGGAGAAACAAGATTAAAAATGCTATAAAAAAAAAAAACCTAAACTAGCGTGACTATGTTTAAGCATAAAATTTCTTGAGGTATAACCCATTGACGGGTTCCTTGAGCGAGAGGCCTTTGGGGGAGGCCAGGATGTATGCGCCTTTGGTGAGGCAATGTTGGATGATATAAGCGCCATGCCAGAGTGATTCGAATTTGCCGTGGCCAAAGGTATCATGAGCGATATCGTAGGCGAGGACGAGGTCACCTTCACGAAATGAGCGAAGGTTGACATGGCGATCAAAGGTAGCTTTGGATCGTTTTTTAGCTGCCTCGTTCTGTAATGAGGATCGACGATCTTCATCCAGAGACTCCAAGTTCAGCAAGCGCTGCTCCATGGGAGCAGTGTCAGGTAAAAGCTCAATTGCGGTGCGAAGGGTGGGAATTTCGCACTCGATGGGAAGAGTTTCCTCGACCCCATGGACTAAATGAAATGGCGTGAAACCCGTAGCGATCTTGACTGCCGTTCGATAAGTCCATAGCGTGGAAAATAACATATGATGCCAATTGGTTTTATGTTTATTAACCGTGCGTTGTAACATGGTATTGAGGACTTTGTTGACTGCCTCGACCTGTCCGTTTGACTGAGGATAATATGGTGAGGCAAACTCGTGAGAGAAGCCTAACCGAGATGAGAGTTCAACGAAGATCTCATTCTCAAAATGTTTCCCATGATCGGAGACTAGTTGGAGTGGTACTCCGAACCGGGATATGACGTGGTTGAAGAAAAAACGCGCTGCCGTGTCAGCGGTGTTGTTGAAGGTGGGCATAGCTTCAGCCCATTTGGTGAAGTAATCGACAGCGACAACAATGTATTTGTGACCATTGCTGGAGGGGGGATTACAAGTCATAAAGTCAATGCCCCATTTACAAAAGGGGCCTGCAGTGATGACAGGGTGAAGAAGGGTGGGGGGAGCGCGGGCTTTGTTGGCATAGAGCTGGCATTGCTCACATTGTTTCACGGCATGAATGCAATCATGAAACAGGGAAGGCCAAAAATAACCGGCCCGGATAATTTTCTGAGCAGTGGAGATGCCCGAAAGATGGCCCCCACATGTGCCACTGTGGCAGTCATTTAGGACTCTGTCGACCTCGTCAATAGTCAGGCAGCGACGAAGAATGGTGTCGACGCCCCACCGATAGAGGATGTCACCGATGAGGAGGTAGCGGGGAGCCTGATGGCGAATACGCCGACGATCATCTCATGATAGGTGATTTTCGAACTTTTGAGTTCCTAGGTAGACGAGAAGGTCGCCATACCAAGGATCATCAGAAGCAATGTAAAAGAGATGTTCGTCAGGAAAGTCAGTATTGACGGGGGAACTAGGTGTGTCAGAGGGAAGGGCCGTGACAAGTTCAGCGAGAACGAGGGACTTCTTACTCTTAGGTGTTGAGAACTCGAGGTCGTACTCTTGAAGAATAACGATCGATCGAGCAAACTTGCCGTTAACTTGGCGATGGCTGAGAAAATATTGCATAGGGTTGGAATCTGCGACGACCTTGGTGGTGCGAAGCAGAATGTAGTGACGCAGTTTCTGGACTACGAGGACAACTGCAAGAGCAAGTTTCTCTTCATGTTTGTACTTCAGGGGTGGTCCTGAGAGGTTCTTACTGACGTAGTAAATGACATGTTCACGATTGTCATCTCCGAGCTGGACGAGGACGCCGACTACTGATACAGCTGATGCTGATACGTAGAGAATGTAGTCGCGATTGTAGTCAGGTGCACTAATCAAAGGTGCATTGGAAAACGCTGCTTTGAGATCATCAAACAACTGTTGGGCATAGTCGTCCCAATGAAAAGGGATGTCGTGACGTAGCAAGCGAAGGAAACCATGTGCGCATATAGCGTAATCAGGAACAAAGCGTCTAAGAAAGTTGGCTTTGCCCTGTAGACTCTGTAACTGTCGCAAATTCCAAGGAGGTGGAATTTCGGTGATAGCTTGGAATTTGAGGGGGTCCACGGTGATACCACTTTGGGAAACGATGAAACCGAGGAGGCGCCCTGCGGTGACGTAGAATACACACTTGAGAGGATTCAAGCGGATGTTGTACTGATGACACCGTTGAAAGATGACTCGTAAATCATCGAGGTGTTGGGTGCGCTTCTTGGATCGAGCGATGAGGTCATCCAAGTAAGCGAGGATGATTGCAGCCAGGTCATGAAAGATGTATGTCATGGCCCGCTAGAAAGTTGCACCGACATTTTTGAGGCCGAAGGGCATGACCTGATATGCAAACGTACCCCACGGGGTAATGAATGCGGTTTTGTACTGATCTGCTGGATGGATTTGAATTTGGTTATAGCCAGAGAATCCGTCCATAAAGGAGAGAGCCTCATGGTCGGCACAATCATCGATAATCTGGTCGATGAAAGGCGTTGGGAAGTTGTCTTTGGGACATGCGTTATTGAGATCGCGAAAGTCGGTGCAAACGCGAATGGTGCCCTGTTTTTTGTCGATGGGTATAGGGTTGGAAACCCATGAAGTGTAAGCGATGGGGTAAATAAACCCGACCGTACGTAATTTATCAATTTCGGCTTTGATAGCCGCGGCCTTGGATGGGTGTAGCAGTCGCTGTTTCTGGCGAACAGGTGTGATGTCAGGCCAGGTGTCGATGCGATGCTCGACAATAGATGGGTCGAGGCCGGGCATCTCCGTGTATGACCAGGCAAAGATATCCCTGTATTCTTGGAAGAGGGCTTTGTAGGCAGTGATTTCCTATGGAGTACAAGCGGCTCCAATGATGATTTCCTCGATGATGCCCGGTTTAATGGAAATGTCGATTTTGATGGTGGGGGAAATGTTAGCCAGATTGCCTTCTTCGAAAGCGTCAGGTGCTGGAATAGGATTGTTGAACCAATCAATAGGCCCTGAGGGGATAAAGTCTTTGGTTTCAACCGCGTAAATGGGGTTGTGGCTAGGAGGCATGAGGGCTTCCTGCGGAAGGAAGAGAGCACGATGATGGAGTGCATCCCAGGGAGAGTCCGGGCTTTGCAACTCTTCCAGTATGTCTTCGTCACATTGAAAATGACGGGAATATAATGGATCGTGAGGAGTGATCTCAGCTCTAGTGTGATTGCCCCCTGTTGGTGAAGCAAGGGGAGAGGTGCGAGCGGATGGTGAGGGTTCACTCGTCACGAACCATATGTTGAAGCACTGAGGGGTACCCAGGGTGGTTGGATGAATAATCTCCGCGGGGGAATGCGCAGGAGAGTTGGGTGGGTTATGGGGTAAATCCTCAGAGACGTCATCTAAGAACCATGGAGGCGTTGGGAGTGCCTCGGGCTTGGGAGAAATGACGTGAAGATCTGCCAGTGGTGAAGTAAGGTCGATTACCTTTGCTGTGGGTCGGTGCAGTAGGGCTAATTGACGTTGCCTATATTCGATGATCATCGGACACTGGTATGTAAAATGAGCCAATGAATCGCAAAGAGAGCAAGGGCAACTCATGCGTTCATTGACTGAAGTGGTGACATAGCGAATGTCAGTGAGCGGTGTTGTGGATGACGTGGCAGGGCGTTGGTTTTTCTGAAAGTCTCGGCTTACGATAGCTAATGCCTGTCGAAAATGAGGCAGTGCTGGACAATGATGGGTGTAATGGCCATACTCAGAACAGATGGCACACGCGAATTTGGTCTTCAACCCTTTACTACTGGAAGGTTGAGTGGTAGCAGTAGTAATGGGTGGTGTGGGGGTTGGATTGGGGGGAATCAAATTCTGTAATTCCGGTAGTGATGGGCAGTTGTTGGTTTGGTGGCCCTCTTTGTCACACAATGCGCAAGGTGGTGGAATGCGCGGAGGAAGTGGAGCGGTGGGCTCCTTCTTCTGTCGCCTGCCCCCGACTGTAGCAGGGGGGGTAGGGAGGATGGGGGTAGTGGGGGTGATGACAGGAATCATCATGGGGAGTCCTTCCTGTGGGCGAGGGACCATCTCAGGTGGATGTAAGTACCACACTGGGATGGCTAGCACCATATTGGGTAGGGTGAGTGTTGCGGCTACCTGGAAAGCTTCTATACCGGGTGGAGGGTAAAAGAAGGGAATTTGAGTGAGAGGTCGGGGAACTGTCTCCCAAATGGGATTAGGCCCCTGGGGGGGTGTGGATTCGTGGACCGTAGGTGTCACCGAATGCGCAGGAGGCTCCCGTGGGAGTGGTGCTACGACTGTTGGGACGTCAGGAAAGACTGAAGCCTCTTGAGGAGGACGAGCATCCTCCTGTTGAGTTTCGTTAGATGAGATGACGCATACTTGACCAGGGGGAAGGAGTGGTGGTGCTCCATGGTATGTCCCTAATAAGGATGGATCTTTGAAAATACCAGGACCCATCTCAACGAGTGGATATATGTCTTGGTTGGTGTGAATAAGAGGAAGAATGTTATCGATATTGGCAGATGGATTAGGCTCGTAATGTGAGACTTGGTCAATGGTTACAATCTTCCCGTTGTGGGGGAATATGATTGTCCGAAAGACGGATGATGCCACTGCCTTCATAGCATACATGTAGCTACGTCCAAGCAAGATATTGTAATCAAGCTGAGCGTCGATAACTTCGATGTCAATGAGGATAGTTTTTCCCCCGAGTTCCATGGGGACATTTTGGAAGAGCCCTTCGGGAGATGATGGTCGTCCGTCGTAAGCTCGTAAGGTGATGGCGGAAGGTATCAGTTCTGGGGAACCAAGTTTTTGCCATACTGTTTTGGACATGATGCATGTGGATGCCCCTTCATCGATGATGCACCGATGGACGGTGATGTTCCATATTTTGACTGGTATTTGAATAGCAACTGCGGCGGGAAGACGCGGTTCGCAGCTATCAAGGTCAAAGGTGATGAGTCGAGTATCGGCAGGGTCGACTGCGCCTAGAGCGGAAAGTAGTGATTTCCGCTGAGTAGGAAAAGTATGGAGGACTTCCAGAACTGACATGGCAGCCGGGGATTGTGCTAAGTCATCTACCAAGCTGTAGTTATGAGCGACCCTAGCCTGTGGGTTGTGGACATTCCTGCGCAATGGGATGTGAGGGATGCGTAATGGTGGTTCGACTGAAGGGCGAGGGATCACCAATGGAGGTCCTGTCGGTGTAGGGTTTGATTCTGGAGGTGTAGGGGTAGACTCAGCTGTTGTAGGATACTGACGATTGCGTGTTTGCAGAAGGATTTCTTCTTCACTGGTGAGGAGAATTGTTCTCTCTACTGGATTGTTGGGATTATGGTATTGGCCCACCTGAGGTGGGGGATGCTGCGTATCCTACTGGGTGTTGATGACACCTTGATGTGGGATAGGATTTTGCAGCACGACGGGAGGGGGTTGTTGCGTATATTGTTGTTGTGCCTGTTGCGGGGTAGGTTGCGCGGGGGAGGGGGGAAGGCTCCCAGAGTCTTTCAACCTCTTGAAATCAGCGATCTGTGGGCAATGGTGAGTGTAATGACCATATACGCCACAAAGAGCACAAGGGTGGATAGTTTTAACAGTGTTCCGTCCTTGGCATTTGTTTTTATTGCCCCCTTGGGGGTTTTGGTTCACTTGGTTCTGATTGCCCCCAGTGGGTTGATGCTGTGGGAGTTGATTCCCGCCTTGACCAGGATTGTTGTTATTCCTGTTCCTTCCTTTCCTCTTAGTGTTGTTTGATGGATGAGTTGGATTGGCTGTGTTCAATTGTTCAAAATTCTGATATTGTTGGGCAGCAGAGGGTTGAACAAAATTGACCCCCGTATGAGGATGTGGGGGAGCCATGGGTTGTGGAGGACCCGGAAAGGGAAAGTAAGGGTTCTGTGGTGGTGCAGCTCCATAAGGTACATAGGAAGGTGTGGTGCTTTCACTAGTACTATAAGGTGATGTGGAGGGGGACCACTGGTGGTTGGAGGGGGTGGATGTATGGAGGGTGCTGGTGGTGGTCCACTGGTGGGTGGAGGTATAGCAACAGGATATGGCTGTTGATAAGGGGGTGGGGGGTAATAAGAAGTGCCCCCATATGCTGGTGGGTACTTAGGCGTTCCATACATCGGTGGTGGTTGGGGTTGTGGACTATGGTGTGTGGTGGTACCTATTAGTCTGTCTGCTGAGTGAGACATCCCAGGTTTTTCTTGACCAAATGGCACAGGTTTTGGAAGATCAGGAAGTACCGTGTATCAGTATCCTGACTGTGCGTAGATGAGGTCATATTGTTGAGCCTTGCTGATGGCTTCCTCTTCAGATTGTGGGAAGGTGGAAGCTACATCCTTACCAAGGAGAGCGACAAGTGATCTAAGAAACCAGTCAAGGCATTGCTGTTTGGTGGTTTCTTCTTTACACAAACTACGTTGCCTATGCCACTCATGAATGTGGTCAACAATGTGGGTGGCTGAGGACTGTTTTAAATTAGACAGTAGTTCTAGACCATTTTCATGTCGGATGGGTAATTGGAAGAATGTTAAGAAGGCTTTGGCCACGGATTCAAAAGTCGTATGGGACCCTGATTTTTATTCGACATACCATTTGGCTGATGGGCCAGTAAGTGTGCGTTGAAAGAGACACAGTCTGATGGAGTCTTCCATGATGCTATTGGAAGAACACCATATATGAAAGGTCATGACATTATTGGCGGGGTCATCCCCTGCCTTCCCTTCAAACTTTGGTATGTCTGAAGGAAGTTTGGTTGGCATTGCAGGCCATGTGGCGTCATGCGATATAGGATCATTGGTGAGCTTGGTGAGATCCAGAATGTTGAGAGAGGCCAAGTATGGCATCTGTAATGGGGTAGGAATGTTAGTTCCAGCCATAGTGTGTTGTGAACCTGACCGTTGATGGGGACTAGGTGCGTTGGTGCTCCCTCCTTGAGAGGAAGTGGGTCCCCCGCTTCTGTGCAAAGGAGAGCGAGTGACTGTGTGTCCTTGGGAATTGGACCCAAGTAAGGTAGAACCAAGCAAAGCTGACCCTAAGATGGTAGCACTCACAGGAGTGTGTGAAGGAGGTACTGATGAGCGAGTACGACTAGATACTCCCCCTAAGATAGGGGGAAGGTTGAGCAAACGTCGTGAACGACGGGGGTTCTGTGGTTCCCCTATGATGTCAGACTAATTGTGTGAAATGTGTGCAACAAGTGGTGAGAGAAAAAATAGAACCAAGAGCCTTTTGCTGTGATGATCTTCACAATATATATATCAAAGTCAAACTGTAATTAGATGTGCATCATACATAAATGAGAAAGAAGCATATATGTGGGTAAGAGGGTTTTTTGTCCGCGTGGGGGAATCAAAAAAAAGAAAGCAAATGCTCGTGTCCTAGAAGACGTAACGTCCTTCCTCTCAAATAGCACTGGATCTTCCAATAGCTCTCAACAGTGGGGTCTGAAGTCACCGTAAGAGACACTAGTGAAGAATGAAATAACTGGTTATAATGAGGGGTAGAGGGTGCAATATCCCGAAAGAGCTGGCGATACCTCCCAATAGCCACACAAAATCCAATCAAGGTGCGATTGCAGCCCACAACTGCCACCTGGGTAGATGTCCTAAAATTGGTCACTAGGTACCTCGGTCCAAGCGCGACATTTAGATTTTCGGCCTAAGAAATGGGTCACGGGCTGGATCCTGTCCAAGAGGTGGGTGCCTCAAGGGGGGATGCCCAGAACAACCGGACCTCGGCCTTTGACCCTTCACGGGTATCTCCCTGCCTTATGGTGATTGGAACGCTGGACTTGGAGGATTTGAAAGTTCCCTATTTGTCAACTTCTATGTTTGAATTTGTGAGAACCAGATAACGAGGGGTTATTTGGATGCCTACCCCCGAAATCCTACCTAGACTAAAATTTTCTTTTGGCACCTCCTGTGGAGGACAACTTAGTGAGTTGTTTAGAAAGATTTTAGATGAAATTGTTTTGTGAGGCTGGGGGTGAGAACCAACCTCGTTTGATTAAAAGTGG